>RJWH01000643.1:0-276456 GCA_004363575.1 Solenodon paradoxus | reverse complement strand
ATGGCAATGGCGACCAAGACAGGCCCGTAGGACCGACCATAAGGGACTGGAACTTGATTCCATGTAGCCGCGCCCTCCCTCTCTCCCCTAGTCTCTGCCGTGAGCTCCAGACCCGGATCTGCCCTGGTGAGAGGTAAGGGAGGGGTAGCAGCTGCCTGCAGCAAGCCGGGCCAAATAGAGACCTAGGTACACAAATCTGCATTTTGGCAGTGGGGGTTAATGGGGAAGAAGAGGATCTTCACCTCGGTGTAGCGTTGTGTGTGTGTCCCCCACCCCCAATAGGGTGGATCGCATCTGTCCTGTGCGCCCCTCAAAGCACTAGGCCACCCCAGCAGTCCAGGACACGGTGGGTGGGGCCTACACTCTAGGGAAGGTTCCCCGCCTTATCCTCCCCGCCTGGAGGGCTAGCTCCCCGTCCTCAGAAAAGAGTCCCAAATATTCTGAGAACTGCCCTCACTTCCTTAGCCTGGTATTCCAGCCTTACCATGCCATCGGAGCAGTTGGATCGCGGACTGGACGCGTCCGAGTCGCCACTGTAGTGCTCGCCGCCGCGGCCAGGGGGCAGCGGCCCAGGCGCGTAGAAGGCAGCGGCAGCGCCAGGGGGCGCCGCGTCCTGGTCGCGCAGTAGCGCCTGCAGACTCTCGATGTAGCGGATGGCATTGCGCAGAATCTCTACTTTGGGCAGTCGCTGGTTCGGGTTGCTAGACGTGCAGCGCTTTAGCGTCTCAAAGGCCTCGTTGACTTTACTCAGGCGGCGCCGCTCGCGCATGGTGGCGGCCTTGCGGCGGTCGGCGTTAGTGGTCTTGCGCTTGCATGCTTTGCAAGCCCACAGTAGACAGCGGCCCGCCTGGTGGTGCCCGCTGGGTGCGCGCACATGCTCATCGTCTCGCGTGCCGGGGGCCGGGTGCACTGCCGCCGGGAAGTGCGAGTGTTCCTCGGGCTTCAGGAGCGCGCCCACGTGCACGAGGCGCGGGTCCAAGTCCTCGAAAAAGCGCAGGTCCGGGGAGTCGAAACACGGATCGTCATAGAAGTCATCCGCTGTGGCAAAATTGCAGAGAGAGCCGTCGGGAACGGTCAAATCTACGTCGCGGAGCGGGGGTGACAGCAGTTCCATATCCCGGCGCGGGAGGGGGCCTGAGCCAGTCCTGGCTTCACACAACCCTAGCGGCAGGAGTTATCCAGAACTTACTGAGGCACCAGAGCCCCGGCCTTGCGATAGTAAAGTTCTGGGGGTCTGAATGTACAGCCTACTGTTCCCTAACCTGCCCTGTCTGGCAAGACTCTCGGTGAAGAAAACGGCGACAGCGCCCTGGGGCTTCCTCACCCCTATTTTCCCAGCTAAGTGTCTGGGGCTATTTATCCCATAGTAACTTAAGGCACCCCCAGCCCAGGCGGCAGCTGGGGGCGGGGGCGCCCGAGGCCAATAGGAGAGAGAGGGGAGGAGTTTGGGATCCCCTGGGTGGCCAAGAGCTGGGTCAGCCCCCCAACCCCCTACACGCGCACGAGCACTCCAGCCCCTCCCTGGCAGAGAGGGAGGCAGAAGCTGGCAGCCCGGCGCGGCTGTATGGCTTCCTAGGCACGTTTCCCAAACTTTCCCAGGACCGGACTCCTGTGTTCGCCAAAAATGCCGCTACACGAGCTCACCTCCGACCTGACTTTAGGCCCCTCTGCCTCCTACTTTGTAGGGTGCCCAGGAGCTGGAGTAAAAATCAGATCAGGAGCGCTATGGAGAGAGACACAAGGCAAAGGGGAAGAGACACAGTGCTGTCATAGTGAGCTGGTGGGAGAGATGGCCAAGAGGCGGAGACATTTACACTCAGAAAGCTAGAGAATCAGAGGAAGAGGAACCGCAAGAAGAGATTCCGAATGTCTGAAAAGTCGAACCTGTGACAAACTGGACGCAGCTGGCCAGTTCTTGCCCCGAGAGTAGTTCAGAGCCCCGCGTCTTCCCTGGGTTTATATACTAAACAAACAACAACAAAACACCCTGTCGCATCCAGAGAGGGGTTGGGGATCGCTGCTAAAACTTCGTGCCAATTTCTCCAAACTCGGATCCAGCCCCAGCCTGGAGGGAGCAAAGCAGACTCCTGCTCATTTCAAAGATCATTTGTGCAGCCAGGTGTCCAGGGCCAGTCTAGTCTGAGATACCACTTCAGCTGGGGAGAAAACGGGGGTTGCCTCAGTCTTGCACTCAGTGCAAGAAAATTGGTCCCTCAAAGGTCTGCAGGCCTGAGAACCCCACTTCAGAGTAGTCTGTGAAAGCAAAGTTTGCAGGTGAATGACCTAAGTTTGCATCCAGACCTCAGTTTCCTTTGTGATTTTGTGAAAGTTACATGCCCTTCCCAAGCCTGTTTCTTCCCCTCCCCCCCTTATAAATTTGGGGATAGTAATAGCAATCTCCTTGAGTGATTGTGTTGGTAGTGAGAATCTAGAGAGAGCCAAAGACATGATCGCCCCCAGGCCAAGGTGCAAGGATATACTAGCAAGAGGACTTGCTTCTGTTCTGGCACTGTGTGGCTTCCCAACTGTTGGCTGGGGCACTGAGCCCAGCAGGGGCCCATGAAACCTCAGACTCAGCTCCTGCAAAACCTTCAGCTGCATTTCTTCCTTGTACGCCCACTGGAGAGACTGGGACTAGGAGGGAGACGTCAACACCCCCTGGTATCTGGAACCCTCACAAGCCCTGGACTACTCCCACCGCCATAAAGTCTTTCACCTTCTTCCTGAATCTGCAATCTACACCATCTTCTCGGCACTCAGGCTAGAAATATCCCTTGAAATGTACACCCCTGTTTGACTCTCTCCACCTGGAATCCAGAGATACAAGCAAGAGTGATCTATGTGCCTTTTCCATTAACATCTAGAGGCTGTCCTAGTTGACCCTTTTGGCTCAGGGAAGCTCTCCCCACCCCACCAACCTTAGAAATATCTTTTGGAGCCCTGCCTTCTTTACTTCTATGATGTTTGTAATCACATTGAAGGCCCTTCATGAAGTGCTTATCTCCCTTCACCCCATAACACGTCCTTCATTTATTCATTCAACACATTTATGATGCATCCACCGTGGACCAGGAACTGGTCTAGGTGTTGTGCATACAATTATGAAGACCCTATTCTCATGATGTTTACACTGTAGGTTAGGGTAATAGATAATACACAAACAAAGGAGAATATGATGTCAGGAGGTTATAACTTTTATGAAGAAAAAGTAAACAGGGCAAGGAAACAAAGTAATACTTAGTTCATTATAGCCTTTCTCTGTCTGTTGCATTTGGACAGAAACCTGAATGAAAGAGCAGAAGCAGATATCTGCGCCAGAGAGGGAAACATGCAAAGTTTTGAAGGCAGGGCTGTGTTTGGCAGATTTAAAGAAAAGCAAGGAGGCTGATATGTCTGGAGCTGAGTGCACGCGTGGGAGAGTAATGGACGATGAGGTCAGAGAGGGAGCAAAATTATATTTTGAGATGGAAATCCACTAGAGATCTGGAGCAGAAGAAAAGAATGTTACCCTCCAACAGCTCTTAACAGGAGCTTGCTGGTTACTGGAAAGCAAGAAAGGGAAGCTAATTAGGAGGTCACTGGAATAATCCAAGTAAGTGGTTTGGGTGGCATCAGTGGAGACGGTGAAAAGCGTTTGAATTCAAGATTTATTTTGAACATGGAGTCAGCAAGATTTAGCCCTGACTGCACATGAGTGGTAAGGCCAAGCGGAGTTAAGGATGTAAGACAGGTTTAGGGAAGTGCAGGTTTGCAGGTTGAGATCGAGTGTCCAGGTTTGGGCAAAATTTGAAGTGTGCACTCAACATGTGTGGAGATACTGAGTGAGCAGGGGGATCTATGCAGCTGGGGTTCCTGGGGGAGGTCTGGACATGAGGGAGACCTGTCTACTTGACCTCTAAGATATCCCTCAAGACTTCATCCCCAGTGTCCCCAATTGGGCTAAGCTGCCACCCGCTGGTCTGGTGGACCAAATAGCTGCTCTCTTCACTCTCCCTCTTTCCTCAGTTCAATCCATTCACTACACAGCAGTAACCCCTTAAAAATATAAATGGGATTATGTCCCACCTCTGCCCCAGATGCTTAACAGCTTCTCATTTCATTTAGAATAAAATTCCATCTCTTCACTCTGGCCTGTCAGCTCCTTCCTGAGTTGACCTCAGCTGATCTCTCCAATTTCATCTGGAACCATTGTTCCTTTTGGTCATTCAATTCTAGCCTGCCCTCCTTTGCTGTTTTTCAGCAATGCTGAGCTTGATCCTGCCTTGGAGTCATATACTTGTGGCGTCATTCACTCCCCAGACGCTTCCCAAGATTGGCTGGTTTTTATACATCTCAGCTCAAACACTGCCTCCCTAGGATGTCTCTGCTCAGTTCCCTCTTGGCACAGACAATCTCTACTCATCTTTGTTATTTCATTCCTTGATTAATGTAGCACCATAAAGGCAGGGGCATTTTGTTCACCATGGTATTTCCAAAAAACCATCACAGAAACTGCCACATAGCAGGAACATGATAAATATCAAATGATGTTTATAGGCCTCATGTCCTATAATCAAAGGCCTCATGCCCTGTAATCAAACCTGTCTCTACTTTTTTCTTAGGAAACATTTTAATTTATTTTCATTTAGTTGTTCATCTTGGTTGTTCCCCACTGACACAGGAGGCGAACCCAGGTCCTTGGGATGTATATGGACACTGGCTGGAGGTAGTGGACTTAATTATTACTCTACTAGGGCACAGCTAACCCTCTATATATTTGAACTTCTTGAAATATATCATTAACGAGGATGCTTGCATTTCTTCTAAACTGGACAGTCACCTACATGATTAGACATGCATGGGGGGGCCACACTTACGCCTCCCAGGCAAGACTCGGTTCCATCTGCTTGGGGCATGCTCCTTTATGCTGAACAATTAGACTTGTCCTGCTCCAATATTGCAGTGGTGCCCAACAGAGACATTTGGTGCTTGGTGCTTATTATAACCTTGAGTCTCTTCATCTGGCTGACACTCACAATGAGAAACCTGAATAATTGTTATTTTAGTGATTTAGATGGAGACACATGTTTCCTACTCTTTCAAGCTTCAGTAAAATGAGTGGTAGATTGTAAGCACACAATAAATATTCACTGAGTGGAGACTGAGTGAATGAAACCTGCTGAATTGAAGAATACACTGAGTTCTGGGTAAGCTCTTAAAATCACTTATCCATGCAAATCTAGATTATTTTTCAAACGCAAGCAAGAAAAGAAAACACAGAAATAAATTGGGTGCTAAGACTTAAATCATTACAACTTCACTGTTGTACTTTGCATTCGCAAAAACCACAAAGGGTCATCAAGGTGTCTTGGCAACAATTAAATGTTCCGTGTTTGTACTTATCAAACACATTTAATATTTTATCACTTGGGGCTTAGAAATCCAAACTGCTTTGACAGTTTTAAACTTGACTGGTAACGTTACCTTCTTCGGTGATTAGGAAGCTCGGTTTTAAAAGCATGCACAATCTAGTGAGACAATGCCGCTTTTATGATACTCCCAAGTGGGATTTGATTTCCTACGAGGCCTGCTGCTGCTTGAGGCGTTTGTGAGTCACTGGGTGTGGTGACCTTTGCAGATCTCTCCAGCCTGGGATGTGCACACCTGCCCAGGGTCACTCTTTTGGTCCGGCCACCGTATCTTTGGGAGAGGTTTATCATCGCCAACACTGCTGTCCAAGGAGCAGGGAGGAGTGGTCTGTCCTGAGACCTGATGCTGAGGTGGGAGGAGGGAGGGAAAGGACACGTTGGGAGGCTGAATGAGTCCACAGCCCTATTACAGAGGCTGGTCAAGTTTGCCCCCTGGACCTGATCTGGGGGAGGGCGATGCATGGGCAGAGGGACCTGTGGGGCATGTCCCCTGGCTGCTCTCCTGCAAGGCGAGGCTGAGCAGATCGGTGGCCCAGTGGTTGGGGAAAGCACAGTCCTGACCCAGGGCCTTCACAGTGAGCACCTTTGGTGGGAAGTGTGGCAGGAGGGCTCCTGAGTGCTTCTGCCACCACTCTCTTCAGTCTTCCCTCCTCAGCTCCCTTGGCCTGCCTTCGTGGGCTATAAATGGAGAGCCAGCCTCTGGGCAGGAATGCAGGCCTGGCTGGGCCCCACAGCCCAGCACTCTCAGGGAGTGGCTGCCCAAGGGCCGGGCAGCCTTTATATATATATATAGCCTCTGGAAACTCAATCCAGCCTGCACCTGCCCTGGCCTTCCAACTCCCTGCTCTTGCCCAGGCTGGACCTGTGGCCTCTCCCCCACCACCCGCACTGGCACTGGTTGCATATCTGACTGGAGGTGGGGGTGCCACAGGGCCAGAGGGAAAGTATATGAGCAAGCGGGCCAGGTCGGGTAGGGCCAGCTCCAGAGCGCCTCTCTGTTCCCAGGTTTTCCTTCCTGTCCCTCAATCCGCGCTGAGCCTTCCCCTCTGTCCCCTGCCAACCTCGCTCCCTGGGAAACCTGAAAGTGCCCCTCACCTGGGTATGGATCCTGCCCTAGAGCTAGTCTGGACTGATCAGGAGTGGGTAGACATGGTCCCAAATTCAGGGCCCAGGCCAGAGTTTCCACAGATAAACAAACTGCCCACATTGGGGTACTCCAACATCCCTCACAAAGCAGGACTTAGGAGTCCTGGGATGAACTGGAAGCCAGAGAAAAGGGGTCCACATGGAAGGGGTGGGAGCAGCGAGACAACAAATGGCATAGGTTCCCCAGCCCACACCCTGTACTGAGTGTCGGCTGTGTTGGGGCCGTCATCCAGGCGGTGATTCACTCGCTCATTCAGTAACGTGTGTGCAGCTCCGGTTCTGCGCAGGTGCCGGGGCGATACCGGGGAGCCAAAGTTCCTGTTCCTGTGGTGGCGACATGCTAAGAGGCAAGGCCGCTAATGCGCAGTAAGTATAGTAATATGTAAATGACAGAGCATGTGAGAAATACTGAAAAGAGAGCAGAGGGGGAGGGTTGGGGTGCCAGGCAGAGCTGACTACAGAATTGAATAGGGTGGTGAAGTTGAGGCCTGAGCCAAGAGTTAAAAGAGGTTTGGGGGCAAGCCTGATATCCATCGGCGGAGAAGGTTCTGGGTGGAGGGAACAGCTCATTACTGAGCACCTTCTCTGGGACAGTCCCCTCTACAAGGGGCAGGTGTAGTCCCACTCTTCTGGGGGGACCTATGGAGTGAATGTCTGGTGCTGGGGGTGCTGGGTGAGGGCGTGGGGTGCCATGAGATGGAGTTTGGGGATGGCATGGAAGGCTGACTTTTGACCTCAGGTGTGGTGAGGATGAGATGTGTTTGCACACAGAGCTTGAGCAGTGTCTCTCCGCCAGGAAACTCCTGTCCAGAGGACCTCATGACCGGTATCTGCCAAGGCAGCTTGTCATTTACCTGTTTCAGACCCTGTCCTACCACCCTGGATGGCTGCTTCACCCTGATTTGGGGAAGTGATTTATGGCCACATGCCCCTTGCTCCAAGTACACCTCACTCTCCACATAAACCTCTCACTAGCAGGTTCTGCTCCAGGCCCTGGGAGGCCAGGTGAGCCCAGACTGTTTGACAGAGGTGGGGAAGCTGAGGGCCAACACACATTCCATGTACACCTTGCATTCTGTTTATACTTCCCATATTATATACACCTCACATACATTACACATCATACGTGATATCCCCTTCATGTTCCACTCATGTCTCACACATGTATAAACCCTATGTTATGCACACCTCCCCTACAGAATACACCTCACATGCCATACCTACTCATATTCTACATCAGGTTCATCCACACCTTAGTTCTGGTGGGAACACTTGCTTCCACCTATGTCTGTCTGTCTCCCATTAAATCCAAGAGGACACCAAGGAAGCATATTGACTGGGATCCATCTCTTATTTACACTTTCTAATTTGAGATTTTTAAGTTGAATATTCCTGTTTAGAGAAGGTCAGACCTCTGTTTATGGGCTGAGGGAAGGGACGCTTGGGCTGACAGGAGAGCTGGTGATGAGGGCCTGGTGATGGGGTCACCGTATGTGGCAGGATCCAGTGGGCAGCTGTGGGGTGCCTGGGAGGGTCTCAGCTCCCTACCCCTCCCCTGTTGCCTCCTTTTTGCCTAATCGGCCCACCTGCCAGCCTAGGGAGTTCCAAGGAGCTGGGATTAAGGCACACACAGCCGATGGGCTCCAGGGACAGACACCAGCTGCTGCCCCAGCAGCTGCCCCAGCCACACGCCTTGAGGGGAGTCGGGTGCCTTGGGGAGGCCTGATATTCTCCCCCAAAACCTGCCCATCCTTGGCCAGTGGCGCCTAAGACAGGAATTTCCTGGCAGAGAGACAATGGATAGAGGGCCTCATGACTAGTACCCAGGCTGCCCAGGCAGCCTGTCATCTACTGCTGTCCCACATCCTGTGCTGCCACCTCCCTGAAGCCTTCCTGCATTGTTTCACCCTGGTTTGGGGATGTGATTTGCAGTCATTGTGCCCCATAAGCTTACCCTCCTTCCATGCCTTAAGCACCCACTTTGTTTCCAAGTCCTAAGCGGAAACACTACAGTAGAAGATTCAGACAGGCCCCTGGCCTCCAGGAGCTCCATCTCGTGGGGAGAGAGATACTCAAAAATGAGTCATCTAAACACCCTGAGGGAGCAATGTGATGCCTAAACAGTCTTCCCCAAGGAAGAGGTCTTGGCTTCCTCCTTCTTGGGTATTGAAGGAAGAGTATGCATGCCCAAAGAGACACTTGGGTGTAAGCAGTCCAGGTGTAGCAAAGGCCAGAAGACTCAACAAAATGCTACAGAATGTCTCCTACGTGACTGACACTGTATCTGGGCTCCTTTGCTACCTCAGACCCCCAGAGGGGTAAATGGGCTTTGTCTGGAATGTGTCCACCAGTTTTCCAGAAAAGACAACAGGTTAAGTCAGAGGTTGAAGCTGGTCTTTTGAGGAGGGTGGCAGGGGAGCCCACAACCTTGGACAGTGAAGACAGCCTGACCTGAGTCCAAGATCACAGTGTGGGGCATGCATTGCTGCATGGTCTTTGGGACCCCTCCATGTGTGTTCTTGGGTCCCACTCTCTCCACTTGTACGATAGGGGCTTCAGACACCTGGTTCCAATCACACTCAGGAAAGCATCCCTGCTCTCCCAGCCTCCCACTTGGGCCTCACTTCTGGCAGGTGGGCAGAGGCCTGACCTGGGGCCTCATCCACCTGGCCCAACACAGGACCAGCAGAGGGAGAGGCAGGCCTGAGTGAGGCTAGGCCTCAGTATGAGATGCAGAAGCCTGTTCCTCAGACCAGAAAGGCAGTTGACTTGGAGATCCCCACCCAAGGAACATAGTAGGGCACAAATGTCATCATCTTTCCCTGAACATCAGGCCCTCTCTGAACTTGGCATTGGGGAACCTGGTGCTGGGCTTACCTGACACAGAGACTAGGTCACCAGTCAGTGTTCCAGGTGTCATCACTGGACGTCAGACAAACCTGCACGCGCTTGTTGGCTCTGTTCCTTACTTACCTTGGAGAAGTCACTTCCCTCCCTGAGTCCCACTTGTCTCAGCTGTAACAGGTGATGCGTCCTAGCACCGATCTCCTAGGTGTGTAGGGGATCAGCGTGCAAGGCACGCACATGCTTGTGTGAAGCCTGTCTCACAGTATACACTAAGATCTTGGGGGTGTCCTTGCCTTGTTTGCTCTCCTTCGCATGGAAGCTAGGGGCAAGCAGAGAGTTGGTGGGCATGGGGCAGTGGGGGCTCTGGCCTGGCTAGTCTAGATTCTGGACCTCTTGGATCTGTGGGTTATGGTGGGGCATGGAGCGGCTGGAAGTATGGGTAGCCGTGCAGCCTGTGAAATGTTCTCTGTAGCAGCAGGCATCAAGATTCCACTGTGCACACGGGCAGTCTGCCAGTCGCCCCCAAACAAAGCCTGGCCCAGGGCAGCAGCATGGGCTGCTGACAGATGCAGAGAGGCTGGTGCAGGCAGGCCCAGGGGGTGGGGCTGGGAGAGGCCCGAGGAGGTAGCCATCTCCAGAGAAGGCGGAGGCCTAGCAGAGTCACCTCTCAGTGGCCACTGTGCCCTCCCCACCCCAATACCATGACAACATTGATCCCCATTGTCTAATGTAGGAATCTGAGGGCCAGGGTTCTAAACTACTTGTCCAGGGCTTACGTGTACTTGTTTATGGAGGTGGTGGGACAGAAACCCTGGTCTCTTGACTATATACCTCTACAACTTTAGGAAGCCCTGACCTTAGAAACAGGGCTGGGTTTTCTTGAGGACCCTTAATGCCTAAATGCTGAATGCATAAGCATGACCTTATCCCACTTCATGCCCTTGCAGTGGACTCCCCTACTGGTGGTGGACATGGTCCCCGGTGACTGACTCTCGTGGTTTTCCTGTGGTCAAGAGGTGGTTACTTCTGCCTGATCTGACCTTTGGCTAACCTGGCTTAGAAGTCTTGGTTCTCACTGTTCCACTGAGCTAATCTGGGGCCAGGGCTCAGAGTGGGTTTGTCTGGGAACTAGACAAACAGGGGAGATACCTGGTCCTAGGGTCCTGTTGGGTCCATCACATTTGCTCCCAGTTATTCAGTCCCTCCCAGCCAAACCTTTTTCAGTCTGAAAGAATTTTAAGCAGAAATAGACCCAGTGTCATAATGAATCCCATTACCAGCTAGGACAGTCATTAACCTATATCCCCAAGCCTGACTTGTTAATGCCCACGTAGCCTCTCATTTTGGAACAAATTTCAGACATTATTTCATTGTGTGTATCTGATTATGTATTTCTCAAAGATAGGACTTTTTTTTTATGTAAACATACCATTGGCATATTAAAAATAATAGTAACTCTTTTATATCAACATCCAATCAGTAATCAAAGTTTCAGTTATCTCATAACTGCCCTTGTTCCTGTGTTTGTATCAGGACCTAAACAGTTTGTACCAAGTTTCAATTAGAGCCTGTGTATTGTGATTGGTTAATTTGTCTTCTGTCTTAAAGTTCCTCCTCCATATGTAGTTTTTTCCTATTCAGTTTATTTATTGGAGGCAAAAAACAATAACAACAAATGTTGTTTGTCTGGAGGAGTTCCTTACAATTTGGAGTTTTCTGATTGAATTCCTATGCTGTGGGTTTTTGTTTTTTTTAACAAACTTAAATTATTTTTACCTGGAAATAGACCACCTAGCAGAAGATTACATTTTCTAGATTCCCTTGCAGCTAGCTGTGGCCATGTGAGTAAGTTCTGGTTAATGGAGCACAAGGAGAAGTGATATGCGTGGAACTTTGTGGTTCTGACATCATTTCTCCTCCCCTCACCCCTCCCCGGTTAGAATATGGGTGAAATGCAGAAGCTGGAGTCACCATCTGTGGTAGACAGAATAATGCACCCCTGAGGTGTTCATATCCCAATCTCCAGAACCCATGTATATGTTACCTAACATGACATAAAGGACTTTATGAACAGTGATTAGGTTACAGATCTTGAGAGAGAGAGATTGTCCTGGATTACTAGGCATGCACAAGAATCCTTAAAGGAAAACAAGGAGGCAGGAGAGTCAGTCAGAGAAGAAAATGTGACTCCAGAAGCAGAGGTCAGAGGGCTGGGGCCATGAGCCAAGGACTGCAGATAGCTCTGAAAATTGGAAAAGGAAAGGAAAGAATTCTCTGCTAAGACCTTCAGTAGAAACACAAATCTACCCTTACCGTGAGCTTAGTCCTTGAGGTCCATTTCATATATCTGACAACCATATGGTAATATAATAGGTATCTGTTGTCTGAAAGAACCAGCTTTGTGATACTTTGTTTCAACAGCAATAGGAAACTAATAAACTGCCTTAGATCACATGATCTAAGGAAGTGAGGGAAGTTGCTTGTTAAGAATCACAGAGCAGCATCATAGAAAGAACCCGGCCCTCAGTGTTGTTAAGTTGCTATACAAGTCTTACGCAAGAAAGGAATAAACTGCATTTTAGGTCTCATTTGTTATTATAACAATCTAACCTATATATTGTGTCTGGCAAGTCTGGCAATGATATAGGCCCTGGCAAATATAATGTATCTTGCATCTGGTAAGTAGTGGTTGAGACATACTCAGGAAAGTAAATGAACATGAGAAAAGGAAGCAAAGAATATTTCTCGGATTAAATCATATGCTGGTTAGAGAGGTAAAACATTTTCTCTTCTTTCTGCAGATAGGGCTGAGATGCTGGTGACTATCTTCCAGGCAAACAGATGGTGTGGCCCTGAGATGGATGAAGAGGTTCTTGGATAACCTTTAGGGAAGATGAGTGGTAAGAGCCGCTTGGAGGGAAGTCATGTACGTGATATGGTTAAGCCTCCAGGCTCTGGGAGCCCCACTCTGGGAGAATGTGTTCTACTCGTGGCTCTGCCGCTATCTATGTGACACCAGAAAGTCCCTTAGGTCACTGAACTTCAATGTCCACATCTAAAAAGTGGAGATATTAATTTACATCTGTCCAAGTGCTACTGCAGATATGAAGTAAGAGAATACGTAAAATGTGGATCCAAAGCACAGAACTGGGAACATAGCAAGTACTTAAATAAGCTTCTTTGAAGTAGGCCTGCCTACTGAATGTTAGGGAAATCCAACACCCCTCAATCCATGAACTGTCAATATTTTTAAGCCGGGTCTCTCACACACTGACTTCTAAAATAGTTATAGCTGCCATTTATAGCCCCTGCCCAAGTAAAGGAGAAAGAAGTGAAAGAATCCCCCTCCTGCCCTCTTTCTGACTCCCTCTCTTTTTTGTTCAGCATCAGGATGGAGGCTTAACTTGACTCAATGGGAGAAGCTGTCAGCAAATGTATAGGATCCAGATACAATTTGGTTAAAATGTGTCCCAGGGGTCTCTCTGATTACTGTCTCCTCTAATGACTCTCAGGAGGAAGGTCAGAATGGAGCTGGAAGTCTAGCACTTGCTGCACGGGCTTCCCATTTTCTGAGCTCACTCGTTCATTCTTTTAACAAATCACATACCTTTGCTTGTTGCCCAACTCTAGAAAAAGAAAAATGGAACAACCCTTGGCTTTTTCATTCAAGAGTCTGATGTTGGAGAGAGGAGGGCCAAAGGGGAAACATACCCTGACCCCGGAAGGCAGACTAAAATTCGTGTGAACAGAGAGGCAATGCCAGTGCTTTCAGTGAAGAGACTAACTGGTAGGTCATTATGAAACTTTCTGTGGGAGAGGTGTCTCCGATAATCCCTTTTAAGCTGCTCTTTTGCATGATGTCTCTTTTCCTGACCCTGGATGAAAACTGGAGCTGTCGCATGACTTTTCTAGTCTCTTTAAAGTAATCAGAAATCTTTCTAGGTCTACCCAGTGGAGTAGGGGTTGGGCGCAGTCCACAACACACTCCAAGTCCTCAGGTTCATGTCTGGGGGCCAGCAGGGACAACAAAGATGAACGACTAATTCCAGGAGCTAAGAGTGACCTCTAGCCAACAATCAGTAAGAACATTTGGACCTGAGGCATAAAACCATAAAGAACTTGATTCTGCCAACAATTTGAGTGAACTCTGATGTAGATTTTCTCCCAGAGTCCCCAGATGAGAACTCGGCCTACTGACTTAACCTCAGCCCCAGGAGGCCCTGAGCAGAGACCCCCCAACATGCCATTGCTAGATTTCTGATTTGTAGAACTTTGATATAATGAATAGGAATCTTAAGTCGATAAGTTTGTTGTAATTGTATTATGTGGCAGTAAAAAATTAATGCAGATACAGTCTCAATACAGCAGCTCTTCCAGAGCTGGGCATGGCAACAAAGGATATAACTGCTCCCCTCCCAAGAACCATTAAAGGTGAGAGTAATCAGGGAGAATTCTTGGGTAAATATTTTAAAAATAACCATACTTGGATCCTACAGATTAGCTGATAGGTGTTCTCATTAAGTCAAGTCAAGTCTCCATCCTGATGTAGGACACTAGAGAAGGAGATTGAAGGAGGGGGTGGACACCTTGTCTGAGTGGGGAGGTGGGAAAGGGGAAGGGTCTCCCAGAGCTGGATGTTGACTTAAACAGACATGGACAGAGGGGAAGGAAAAACATTCTAAGTTGAGGGAACAGAATAAGCAGAGAGCTCTTACAACTTTTAAAGAGCATTCCAACAGAAGAAAATTGATTACTTCTGCAATAAGACAGAAGTTTGAATCCCAGATCTGCCACTAATGGTCATGTGTCTTTAGACAGACTTCTTAACCACTTTGAATTTCAGTTTCCTTGAAAACTTGGGGGCAACCAACATGTCTTTCAGTAGGTGAGTGAATCAGTTAAGCTGCGGTATATTCAGACAGAGGCAGATCATGCCGCACTAACATAATGAGTTATCAAGACACGAGGTGGTGTGGAGGAGCATTCGATGCGTATCACTGCATGAAAGAAGTCAACCTAAAAAAGTTGCATAATGTATGATTCCAAATATATGACAGTCTGGAAAATGCAAAACTATGGAGACAGTAAAGAGATCAGTGATTGCCAGGGCTTACGGGGAAGGGATCGATGAATGGGCAGAGCATGGAAGATGTTGAGGACAATGAAACTATTCTGTTTGATACTATAGTGGTGGATACATGACATTGTACATTATACCTACAAAGTCACAGAATGCATAACACCAAGACTGAGCCTTAATGTAAACTGTGGGCTTTGGGTGATGATGATGAGTGTATTGACGGTAACCAAAGTACCACTCTGCTGTGGGATGTTGATAACGGGGAGATTATGTGTGTGTATGTGTATGGACAGGGGCTAGATGGGAAATCTTTTTATGTTCTGCTCAGTTTTGTGGTGAACCTAAAACTATTCTAAAAAATAAAGTCTTTTCTAATGTGTATCTGTTACTCTTACCACGATAGTGCAATGTAACGACCCCCGCCCAACACACATTCAGTGCCTTCAGACAGTAAGCTTTTATTTAGTTAATGAGTCTGTAGTTAGGCTACTTAGTTAGGCTACTTAGGTTGGGCTCATCTGGGCAGCTGTTCTGGCCTCAGCTGGGCCCCGGCACATGTGGTGGGCTGGCTCTTAACTGATCCCGGCTGACCTTGACCGGGGTGACTGGAGCTCAGATCTTCTCTTCCGATCTCTCATGGTGCCGCTGTCTAACCTGGGCATGCTTTCATGGTGATGACAATGGTGCAAAAAGTGCCTACAAAAGCACACGAGCTCTTTTTCAATCCTGGGCTTCATTTATGTGTGTTCATTTTCTTAGGTCACAAGTCACAGGTTTGAACTCAGAACTGAAGGCCGGGGAAACATGTCTCTTGATGTACAGAGCTGCAGAATTATGCGGCAGAGGGCATGGATGCAAGGAGGACTTAAGAGTTGGGCCCATTAGTCCACCACAGGGGGATGATGGTGCACCTTCCCTACAGGGCTGTTGCAAAGATTAGATGTGGTCAAATATGTGTTTACTATAGACCCAGCTGGCCCTTAATTGGAACTTATAAAGTGGTTAGTTCCTACTCATCACAGGAATCTTAGGGTGTTTCTGGGTAGAGTAGAAGATGTTGAGAATTGCTGGAATCACAGCTGCAAAGGTTAACAAAAGATTTATGCTTTGCTCAGTAGCTACCATGGGACCCTCCATTACCCATCTGCTAGGGCTGTTTCTTGGGGTTTGGTCTTAGCTGTAACAAGCACAGTGCCACTGAGTGGCACCCACTCATTCATCATTTACTGTTTCGTTCATCTGAATAGATTCCTACCAAATGAAAGGACTCACTAAAAGCCTTTCAAGCCATTAGCTTCCCTACATAGACATAAGTCTTTGACAGAGGAATTGGATTCTCCTGCAATCATGATGATGATGGTAATAATAACAGGAACAGCGCTTACCTACAAAGCAGAATCTCATGAGATCCTTGCCCTGCTTACCGAGCTTAGTACTATTATTTCCCCATCTGACAGATGAGGGGACTGAGCCTCAGAGGTCGTTCAGCTAGGAAGTAGCAGACTTAGAGCCTGTACCTAAGTCTCTCCAACTCCCAGATTTCACCTTTTCTCCCTTAAAGAGCTTCTGCTTATTGTGCTCATCTCAAGTCAGAGGGCACCTGACATCTGTGTTACCTTTTGTGAGCCCACTTCGCCATTCACAATGTGTTGTACATCAGACACTGACAAGGAGAGGCAGATGCACGGGCGGGGGTCACGACGGAAGGGGATTTATCCTGGTCTGCACTGGTGAGGAACCCCCAGTTGTAGAGCTGTCCTCTCCTGCTCCCAGGTACATCTGAAACCTCGCCCTTCCCTTGAAGGCCAACGCCTGCTGGTCATTCCTGGGGACAGCCTGAGGTCTTAGTCAAAGCCAAGGCCCAGGAACTGGCCCTCCTCCCAGTGCCCTGACCTCTCATGGCTCATATCTAGGGGTTGGTGAGGAGCCCGACTCTAGTAAGGAAGACAAGGCCCCAAACCTCAGGCCTAAGTAGGAGAAACCCGAGAAGGCCCCCGGAACAGCTGACTCTGGGCGCCACGTTTCGGAGGTGGCGGCCCCATCCCCCACACTGGCTGTGCTGGGAGTCACGGGTTTTAAGCTGAGCACTCTGGGAGATTAACCAGCTTTGTGACCAGCTGCTGGAGGAGGATACTTGGCCGAAAGAAGCAGGATAAAGTTACCCTTTCAGAAGTTTATAGGAAGGCCCATAAATGCCCCTAACTGCTGTGGGGCCCACAATCTGGGGCGCTCTGTGTGCTCCCCCTGCCAAGGCCCTCCGTGGCTGTACTCATTCTCCTCTTCCTCACTCACCGGTAGGTTCTGCAGATTTGGCGCCCATTGGGAATTCTTGCCACTTGGAGCCCAGTGGTTCCAAGAGGGGTCTGAGCAGCGGGCCTTCCTTCCCTGCATGTCACACACTAGGAACAGCACTCAGCCTGGAGTCAGCAGGATGGGCCTGTCTCCGGCCTGGCTCAGTCCCGGGGCAGAGGCTGGCAGACAATGCCTGGAACAGGATGGTGGGCCGTTGGCAGATGGGCTGTCTCAGGCAGCGTAAAATGGCCAGGAAGGACCCCGCTCCAAAGCCCCAGAATGCATCACGTTGAGGGGCTGAGAGGGAGTGCTGGGATGGGGCGTCGGGAGGCCATGGGTAGAGCCTGGCTCTGCCACTGACACTCTAACTTTAATGTCCTGAATCTCCAAAAGGAGGGCTCATGTAGACCAACCATGTTCTGGGGAGTCCTGGGCCACTCACAAGCCCTACAGGGTTCCATAAATGTTGAACTAGAATTTCAGGCTAGTAGGATTTTCCAACTGTTATACATAACCCCCCATTATATATAACCATGTGTATGCTCCCAATTTTTATGTATTTATATTCAACAGATTAACCTTCCCTCCACCAATTAACTATCCATTCATTCAACAATTATTTATTGAGTGCCAACTATGTCCTGGGCTCTGTTGTAGCTGATGGAAAGCAGTGTTTGCATGACATAAGAGTTATTCATTTGAACTAATAAAATAAATTTATGGCAACAAAAAGGAACCTCTATCTGCTTTAGGTATTAGAGTTTCAGATGATAACTTATCTGGAGACAGGATTCCATTCCTAAAGAAGTTTGACTTGGGATGATGTCGTGGGTGCCTTCCAGTTCACCTGAGTCCACTCCCAAAGTCCCAGTTATCAGCTCCTCAGGGAGGACTCAGGAAGGGGTGGAAGAAGGCGTCTTTGACCCAGGGTAGCTGCAGTGTGTGTGTGGAGAGTTCTCCACGCAGTGGAGGGGTCACAGTCTGAGTGAGGCTGTGTACACTGTGCTGAGCCTGAAATGCACAAGGACAGGAGGAGGGTGCTGGCGGCAGAAAGATGGGGTGTCCAGGAGTGTCCATGCTGGCCCTGCCCACCCCATTAACCTTCTAACAGACCTACAAATGTCACTACTGGTCTCAGGACTTGGGCCAGATGCTTTAGCTACGTCTGCTTAATCCTGGAAGTTGAATATTTTTAACAACATCCTACAGATGAGAAAATGGAAGAAACTACTCTAGGCCAGACTGGGGATATGGCAGAGTGTTTCAGGTCCCTTCTAGTCTAGTAGAAGATGATAATAATGAGAGTAAAAATCTAACACCTATATACTGCCTTCCATATGGCAAGAACCTCCCCCAATTTCCTAACAATACAATCCTTCCCTTTTCATTGATGAGGAAATGGAGACAGAAAGATTAGTGTCCCCAGGTCATAGAACAAGTGAGAGAAAGCTGGGATGGAGCCACAGTGTTTGCTGTGCTAACAGCCAAGGTGGCATCATTCTCTAAGAATTTTTCGCTGCCTTCATGGGGGCAGGTAAGAGGAAGGGACAGTCTTGGCTATCCCATAGCTGCCACTGCAGTGTGAGAGGCTGGTGTCTCATAGTTGCCACCGGGGTGAGAAGTGCTGTGTCTGGGGGCAGTACCAAGGGACAGGACATGGAGAAATCTGAGTGTGAATCCTGATGCTGCCTCTGACCATTTAGGTGACCCAGAACAAAGCATATAACCTCTCTGCATCTCTATTGCCTCCTTAGAAAGATGGGGGAAATCCCACCCTCCTTTCAGGATTGATCTAGGATCAACTAGATATTGCATACAGAGTATCAAACACTGTATAAGACAGACAGTAGGTGCCCAGGAAATGGCAGCAGTTATAATTACATTGCCAGGGAAGGGGTGGGAGAAAGAGGAAGAGATGGATTTGGGATTGTCTCCCTCAGAGTCCTGTTCTTGGACAAAGGCTGGTCTACCGACCCAACCCTTCTCTCCAGCCCTGCATCTGTGCAGGCACCTGCTGTGGGTCCTGGCATCCCCAGGCAGAGCCAGGGAAGGGCCAGGATGAGGCCAGGAGGGCAGGTGAGGACAACTCAGCCCGGCCCCTCACTGCTAGGGAACCTGGTTGGGGGTGTGACTTTGTGACAGGTTTGCTCCTGACAGCTGGGTGCCTCCCTGGAAGGAGAGACAGCACGTGTGTACAAGGAGGAATGAGCCACGCCCTCCTGCCTCTAAGAAATGAAGTCGCTGGCAGGCTTTCTCAGAGCAGGGGCAAGGTCCCTGGCTCTGCCCGCTCAGTGCCTCAGCTCAGCAAGCGTTTTCTGCTACTTACTTGTATCCAGACTGGCCTGTGTTCTCAGCAAGCTCACTCCAGGAGATCAGATGACATCAGAGCAGTGCAAGGCAGGTATGACCTAAGGTTCTGCAAGGAGAGGAAAGAGCAGGGTGGGGTGGAGTGTGCTGGTGCTACAGGTGAGTCTTCCTGCTGGAGCCAGGCTGGGGGTGCTAAGGTGCTAAGGCTCGGAGACTTATTTGTGGTATTAGCTAAGAACTCCCAATTCTAAAACAAGCTTTCTCCAGATCTGATTATTTTGGTAGAAAGTGGGCACATGGAAGCAAGTCTGGCAGCCACTTGGCTTGGGTTGAAGATGATTCGAGGGCCAGACCTGAGTTAGGGAGGACAGGGACCAGAACTCCCCTCTCATACCCAAGGCATGTGGGGCCCCAAAGGACTATGGGTGGAACAGCACCCCCTGGAAAGTAACAGCTTGTGGGGGTGCTTGTGCCCCAGAGACTAAATCTGCAGAGGGAACTTGGGCAGCAGTTCCAAGAAAGGTGCCAGTTCTTCCCCAGAGCCCCAAAACACACAGTATGGAGGTGTCCCATAGAGCCTTTCCATTGCCACAGCTGTAGGGCATGGGCTGTGGACCTGGACAGTGACCGTCAACATAGGTCTATAACAAGGACTGTCATATCAGAGGCACCCCCCCCCCCCCCCCGCCAATCAACTCTCAGGGGCTCAGACACAGCAACATCATCACAAGGTGAAAGGGACCCCGCCGGATCCTCAAAGACCCAACACGCTGTGGGACACCTTCAGGCAGCCTCACTCCAGAGACCCTCTCAGGCCGGCGCAGCCGGTGGCCATCAGCCACAGCCGCAGAGCCCCCAGGGGCACACGTGCGCACGCCGCCCGGTGCACACACCCGCGCACACGCCGGCGGCGGCGCGGGCTAAGGAGCCCACAGCCCTCGGCGGGAGGGAGCCAGTTGGGCGGGGCCGCGCGGTCACACAGCATTAGCCCTGCGGCCGCCCCACCAGGTGCGGCCACTGCCCCTAATCCCTGGCCCTGGCCCGCTAAGCCCGGCCTGAGCGACGCCACAGCTGGGGGAGGCCGGCCACGCGCAGCCCTTCACCGCGGCCCCGCCCCAGCCCACCCCACCTCCCAGCCCTTCTACTCCCCGCTGACCCTGGGCATCCAACCCCCTGTAGCCCTTAGCACCCCACTGCCCGGTTCCCAGATCCACCCCCTACTTACCCAACAGTCTCCATTTGGGTCTTCAGACTGGTTAGAGCCGCAGCCCCACTCGACTCCCAGGCAGAATCTGCAGTGGCCAGTCCTGCTCCGGAACCTGCCAGCCGCCAGCTCCGTGCCCACCTCCTTCACCAGATGGTGATTTGGGCACCAAACTCGTCACTTCACACCTCTCATTTGCCTGCTCTGTCCCACTCAGTTGGCTAGACCTCAGCCCGCTCCATACCTGGGTCTATAAAGTCAGGGGATCCTCTTCCACTCATATTTATAACCTCACCCTGCTCATGCATTTCCCAGGCAAAACTCACTTTGTCCCGGGGCAGCCAACCCGGGGCAGCCAAATTTTAGTTCTAATCCTTGCTAGACACCTGGATGGAGCCTAGGATCTTCGGAATATCTGAGAGACTCTTTAAAATTTCAGTTTTACTTGTCCGGAAAATAAAGAAATATGATTTAGATGACCTCTGAGGATCATTTGTCTTTTCCTATCCTGCAACATTTGCAAGGTCTCGTGCCTCCAGTCATCTGGACAAATGAGAGCATCCAGTGGCCACCTCATCTCATCCCATCACTTAGCTTCCAGTGTCTGAAGCAGCCAAGGCAGCTTTTAGCTTCTGGCGTGAGGTGGGTAGGAGAGGACAGGGCAGAATCTGGGGATTTAGGTCTGGACCAGGGTTTGGGGCTGGCTGCTGGGGGTCTCTGCCACCTGGGGATGCCCCCTAGAAGGGTGTGCTTCTGGGACTGGCCTGTTGGGGGTCCTGGACTCAGGCACTGCCAGCAGTGGTGCTGATGGACAGCCCCAGCAGGTGGGAGCCGGCTGGTCACCCCCCAACAGCCCTGCCCACCTGTCACCCTCCTGCTCGGGTGACCAGCTGCCTGACCCACTGACCAACTTCCTGCCACATCGCAGCACCCTGGGACTGTGTGATCAGGGCTGCAGTGCCGAGCCATTCCCTTCCGCTTCTCCCTACAACTTCCTGGCTCAGAGCACCCAGGCGCACAATGATCAGCACATGCAGACTCACGCTGCGCCCAAAGACACAGGCACCAGTACAGGGCTGCATGCACGCACGCCCCACATTAGAGCCTCTTCAGGGTCAGGAAGGCTGAACCAAGTTGTTGCTCCCCAGGTGAAAGAATATGGGCATTGCCTTCTCTCTGGCAATGGGGTCAATGTGGTAAAGACAAAGGCACTAAGTCTGAGCTACTTGAGCCAGTCCCAATACCCGAAATGACCTCATCAAGTCACTTAACCTCCCTGCACCTCAAGTTCCTCATCTGTTAAATGGAGTTAACAAGCATCTATCTCATATGATTGTCTTGAGAACCAAATGAAACAATCCACATAAAGTACTTTGAATAGTTCCCAGTACGACAGAAGTCCATAATACATGTTAACTCTGAATATTATTACCCAGTAGGGAGTGAGAGTCTCTTGCACACACCCTAGTTGATAATAATGTTCATGGAGTCAGTTACTTTTCTTCATAACCATTCAACTGGTTATATAATCATCCCAATAGTATTTTGACTCTACTTTCCACGTTTTCAGAGGGTGTCAGTTGTCACATGAAACTAGGATATGCCATTATCACCATCTTATCAGGCTCTCACAGTTCATTCTTTGCTCTTTAAGAACCAAGAAAGCACATGAGGCTAGATTTGAATTGTTTGGTGAATTCTGGGCTGGGACCACAGCTTACAAAACATCTCATTGGAACGTGTTCTGAATGCTTTCCCCAGATCAGGAAAAGACAGAACCACATCAGGAGCTTCCTCCTGATCCGGGGAAAAGTCTTTCTGTTTTAGGATCTACCATCATCTTTCTGAAACTGAGGACAATGTCTGCCTCATCTGACAATACGACCCCTCCCACTCCCAGATCTCCCCAGAGACCAGCACTTCAACAAACTCACTTCACATACTCTCAGGACCTATGAGTAGGATTTCTTGGGGCCTAATGAGAATACACTCAGCAGAGCTTTAGCTCTAAGGCAATCTTCTTTAGCATCTCTCTCTTCCATCTGCTCAACCAGACCTAATTCCACCCTTGGCAACATTTGAGAAATGAATGCAGCAACCTGAGGCTCATTCCCTAATCCTTCCCCAGACAAAAAATGCAAGATGAACTTGGGGAGTTCTCTTGCTTCTCTGCTCCCCTTCTTAGGAGCCATCTTAAAGACTGCCCACCATATGTCCCAGAGGGTTTCACCCTGAGTACAAGCACTAAACACAGTGCTCTCAGTAGATGTTTGGTGAACGAATGAAAATGACCATCAGAAGTAGAATTGTCATACACCCCAGTGTGACTGAGATTGCCCCAGCTAGCAATGTTATTCCAGCACTCTGCCCCATTTGAAATGTTGTCCCGGCTTTTGATCACAGGTTGCTAAAAGTTAATCTGAGCAAACACCCAACTAACTAGCTCAAAATGGCCAGGCAATGGGGGTAGGTTTCCCCAATAGGGATATTACTTCTACCCCAGTGCCAGAACCAACCCCTGACTCCCCTTCCTGTGCCTGTACACACACACACACACACACACACACACACACACACACACACTCAGCCTCAGCCTCACTTGGTGATATTCTAATTGGTCTTGTTTGACTCTAAAAGGTATGGTAAGTCTAATGAGAAAAAAACTCTTAGGAAGTCCTATTATTCTATATTGTTCTTATTGGACACTCCCTTCTTTTCTTCTTCATTGGAATCATTTACATTTAATCTTAAAAAATTATTACCTTTGAGTAACACATCTGTTCAAAGTTTTTATCTTCTCTCCCCACTTGCTGAAATTTGTCTTGCGAAAAAACACACTTGGCATTTATCTAATGTGGGTCATCTCTATGGCTGTCACAAGCTCTAAAATAACTTTGTTCTTTTTTCTCAGGGTTCCTTTCACCTCTTTTCATCTAAGAGGTCGAGACTAGTTTCAGAGAAACCATTCCCTCCAGAGCGCTCCCACTGTTGTACTTAATATTTCAAAGCTATTAGCTCCTGGAACTTCCCTGCATGGGGTTCTGTCTTCTCAATGAACAGTGGTCTACCATGGGGCAGGGCCAGTTCAGCACACAGCCAGTGAGTGTTCATCAAGCACCTGTATGTTTTAGGACTGGGCTAGGGTCCAGGGAGACAAGGGGACAACTCATGGAATTCCCAGCATCTGAGTGGGACAATGCTTAGGCATGCTTGCTCCTAAAAACAAAATTGTTAGCAAATCACTCAAAATAATGATCCACCCTTGTGTCTGAGGTGGCTGAGATGCTGGCATGTGGACCATGTAAAGCCCAAAGTTGGGGGCCCACAACATGGGGATGGGGTGAAAAAATAAATAAACAAATATGGAGGCTTAAAAAAAAAAAAAAAGCAGGTGCTGTAGTGGCAGAATTTCTAGGAATGGTTCCCAAGATTCCATGCCTTAATCCCTGTGGCCCGTAGATATGGTGAGATACCATCTCTGATTGTCTGATATAATGTCATACAGTTGGCCTTAAAAAGGGGTGATTATCTGAGATGGTCTAATCTAATCACAAGTCATTAACAGCAAAGAACTCTCATGTTGGTAGCAGGAGAAGTCAGAAAGATTTGAAGCACTAGAAGGATTCAGTGCATTCATTTGATTTGTCAGTTTGAAGATAGTGGGGACCACTTGAAAGGAAGGCATGTGACCTTCAGAAGTACTGAGAGGCAGTCAGCAAGGAACAGGGATCTTAATCCTATACTCACAAGAACTGGACTCTACCAGCAAATTGAATGAGTTCAAAAGCAGATTTCTAGAATATGTCTCATGCCAATCTCTTACTGACACCTCAATTTTGGTCTTGTGAGACCTTGAGATTAGAGCTCAGTTAAGCCCTGTCAGATTTCACCCACACCAACAGAACTATGAACTAATTAATGAGTATATTTAAGTGTATATGTCAATGGTTTATAGCACATACACAAAGTTGTACATTTTATCTAATTCCAGAACATTTCCATCACTTCCTTCCCTCTCCTCCAATAAATCCCATACATATTAAGTAGTCGCTGCCTATCCTCTACTTCCTCTAGCCCCTGGCAATCACTAATCTGCTTCCTATATATATTTATACATTCTGGGCATTTCATACAAATGGGATTATACAATATGTGGCAACATAAATAATAGAGTTGCCACGAGATGAAATGGGAAAGGCTGAATGCAGAGCAAGTATGTGGTAAGAGATCAGGAGTCCCATTGTGGATAGGTTAAACGCTCCGTCTGTTAGAGATCAAGTGATGACATCAAGGGAATTGGTAGATATGAGTTGGGGTTTAGTTGAGAGATCCGGGCTGAAGACAGAAATCATCAACACCTAATGGTATTTCAAGCAAGCCTGAAACACGCACTTCGATATTTTGACCACATAAGATTGTTTATCCTGCTCTTGGAACAGACCCATTTTCTCTGTGAACATGAAATAGTTCCATCCTGTTTCTAAGAGGTGACTCTCATTCTACTCTATCTCCATGAGGTCTAAAACATGGTAGGCTTAGCTGACTTCCAATCTCCGGTTCATGGACTTCATCACTCTGCTCTTTGCATTGGAAACTATTGTATTCTTCACCACCTCCTCCTCCCAAATGGCATCTCTGAAAATATGGACAATATCCCTACATTGCTATTCTTCCTAGGTTATAACAGTAGATAACATGCTAGTTTTCTCTGGCCACCTCTCTCCCTCCATGTTCAGTGTGTTGGTAGATTTCATCAGATCAGGATGTTCTTGGTATGGACTTCAAAACAGTAAATGCATAGTGAGTCTTAGATGCTGTTTTTAAGTCTAAGAGCACTGAGGTCTGATAAATTCTAAGGTCTGTCCTGCAGATTATGCTCTCAGGCAGGAGGTAAGGGTAGCTGCCAAGGACACTACTTCTACCACAGTCCCTCAACACGAAAGTTTGGGATGAGTCCTAGGGTATGGTGCTTCCTTCTCTTGTCAGGTGATTATTCTGTCCATTTTAGGGATGGAAACAGAATCTTCGGGGGCAGGGGGGCGTGGGGCATGTGGAAGAGATGAGATTAGGGAGTCAGGGCATGATAAAGAAGCTGATGTCTGGGCTCTCCGCCCTACATCTCTTTGGTGTATGACTTTGGGGTCCTACAGAGTGATGGCAAGGTAAGTGAACTAGAAGACCCCTGCAAGCTCAGCCTGGTTCCTCTATAAGCCCCCTGCCTCTTCCCTCCTCTTGATTCTCATTTCCCTCTTCCCTCAGGCCTGATTCTCTGTCTCCTCTCTCTCACCCCAGGCAGAGGGGGCCAACTAAAAGCCCAATGACTCAGGCACAGGGTGGGGGAGGATGTTTTAGATGCCGCTCTGCTGACGCTGGTGCCCTCTGTTCTTACATCCTCCTTAATTTACTGCCTGAGGAGGGGGCCAGGGCTCTGGAGAGCGGATTAGATGGTCCACACTGATCTGAGGCAACAGCTGCTGGGCTGGCGGCCGAGGAGAGAGGAGTGAGCAGGAGGTGGGGGAAGCTCATGCCTTCACCAGGGCCGGAAGGGAACTAGGCGGGCATCCGAATGGGGCCTCTAGGTGAGTGTTCTCTGGAGGACGCTGCCCTGGGTCTGAGCTACAAGATTTATCTGAACAATAAGGTCAAATCTACAAGTCATAAAGGAAGGTTTGGGTCATCTGGTCAACCACCATTTTGGTTTTCTGGAGAAAATTAGGAAGTATTTTCATTAGCTTCCTGTAACCCAGATTGTCTCTAGGGTCTGGGGCTCAATGGGCCATTTTATCAAGCTCTAGGCTGCTACATCATTGTGTGAGAGGCTTTCTAAAGTCAGAACTATCCCACATTAATTGGAGCAATTCCGTATGTCACTGCAGCACTCTACTCTCTGCCCTCCTCACTTGGCAAAGCAGGCAGCAGCATTCCCATTTGACAGACAAGGAAATTGAGCTGCACAGAAGTTCAGTGTCTTGTCCAAAGTGCTTAGAGTCTTGACTGTGATTAGAGTCTAGTGCTCCTGATGCAGTCACTCTGTCTCTTGAATACCCAGGCAAACACATTGATGTTTAGCACTGGAGGCCGCCTCTCTTTTTCCTTCTAGTCCATACTTCCAAGTGATAGCCTTGTCTAATGGAGAATGGTTCAGAAATGGGAACCATACACTTGGATTCTTTGAAGCAATTAATATCTCCTTTTACAGGCTTGGTTTTTCTATCTATATAATGGACAATATATTGAATAGCACTGTGAGCATTCATAGAGGGCTAACAGAATATTGCCTTAGTTACCCAAAGGACAGGAATGCCTGGGGAAGTTCATTAAAAAAGTTGGAGCAAAGATTTCATCTCGAGTAAAAAAATCTAAAATCAAATATATAATATCTGCTATTTACTATGATCTCTAATAAGTTTTATCCCCTCTTTGAATTCAATTGCCTCTTATTTCATAGACAAGGGATAACAACACTAACCACAAATAGCTGTTAAGAGGATTAAAAGAGACAATGCGGTCTAAAAGTCAAGCATTGTTCTTGGTGCACAGTGCTAAATAAATTGCAGAAAGAGAAGTAGCAGTAATTGATGCTGGGTGTTACCTGTGCTTGATGACACGTGTAGCCACTAAGATTGGGCCAAGAGGTCCTGGGTAAGTGGGTATCTTAGGGCAGCACTTCTCAATCTTGGCTGACCAATCAGTATTATGCATTGGATACTGATGCTTAACAAGTTTCCTCAGTGACCTTGAGGACCAACCCAGGGTTGGTAATCACTATCTTAAGGGGCCTGCTTTGATGGTCAGCTAATTGACATATCAGTTGTTTGTAGGTAAACAGGTGCTTAAACATTTAATAGTTTAAACACTTTCCCTGATTGGCACTTTCACTACTAATTAACAAACTCCTAACGAGCCCTTCCTTCTCTAGGTCATGAGCAGGAATTCCCTACTGGAGTTTCCCAATTAATGAGGTTTACCCAGCTTGGGGGCCTCTGGGAAGCAGGCAGGACTAATTATGATCAAGCCCCCTCCCACTCCCCACCCCTGGCCAAATCCTCTCCTTGTCCTTCATCAATCTTGTCCTGGCCTCCAGCTGGCTTGCATTAGCTCTGGTTTTCTAGCTCCTTGGCTGCCACTGTAGCTGAGAGGTTGAGCCAGTCCAGGCTGGATGGATCTGTCACCTGATCCTGGGTCTGTGCAACAGCCAGTCCTGGAATCTGGGGCAATGTGATCCTGCCCTGTGGGAGCCCCTAGCCAGGCCAGGGACGCCATTGTGGGGCTCAGAAAATCCTGGCTCTCCCAAGACCCTTTCCTAAGTCCCCCAGGATCATATCCATTGAATCTCACAGCACCTTCTGTCTAAACCCCTCACTTAAAGAAAAGGAAATGGGGGCCCAGATAAGTGAGACACCTGCTCAAGGTCGCTCAGTCTACACATGGCAGAGCCTGTGCTAAAACTCGGATCTCTCTGCTTCTGATCTGGGCTCTTTCCCTAGCTCCTTCTGGAGAATTTCTTCTGCAGACCTATTATCTGGGTGGTGGAGTCTGAGATGGGGGCTTCTGTCTAACCTAGATCCCCAGAGTAGAGCAGGTCCGGGGAAGGAAGGTCTTGAACTAAAAGCACATGATCCTTTTAACCCACAATAATGTCAAATTTCAAGTTATTTGGAGTTGGAAATTTGAGGCGGGAATGAAAATATGAGAATACCTGAAATAGGGCAATAAATGTTTTTAATGTCTTTTATAGACATAGAACCACTTTCTAGTGCAACTGAGGAGCACAGATGGTTGGATTTGACACAAGAACACTCACCTCTGGAATCTCTATTACAATGCTTGCCCAAAGGTATTGTCTCACCCAAGGGTATAGAGATCCAGACTATGAAACAGAAAAATTCATAGAGGCATTTTTGTCTTCAGTTGTTGAGGGAAAGGTCAAAACAGTCCTCCCAAAACTGATCTTTCCTACATCATTCCATTTTTTAAATGTCTGAATTTACATTCTTACTCAGACCGACTTCCCTTGAACCTCCTACATGGTTTAAACCAAATCTCTAGAATAAGAAGTAAAGATTCTGTGGGTGAAGACATCAGAGGCCAGACGGCTATCTGATCCTGGCCTTCAAAGTGTTAGGCAACTCTTGTCTAGAGAAGGTGAAATAGCCACCTTCCCTCAGAGACAGCCTGGAACTCAGAAGTGACTCCTGGCATGAGTCTTTGAGGATGAACTGCACGTGCCAGTCCTTTATCAGTTGCCATATGTTGAGAAAGGGCTTGCTATGTCCCCAGGAGCTTGCACACAACTGTCTTATAAGGTTTTTTTTTTTTTTTTTTTTATCCCTATTACACACTTGGGGAAGCAGATGCTTAGAGCATTTGAGTGGCAAGCCTAAAGTTCCTAACCTACTAAGTGGTAGAAATTTACACTTTGAAGCCAAAATTATAATATCAGATTCATAAGTCAGTACCTTTTTTCTCTAATACCTTTGGGGTAGGAGTGTGGATCAGCACATACTTCAAGGTGGGTGAGGCAGACTGAGTCACATTTCTTGCTCCTTTCTCCCTCCTTTGAACTTCACCAAAGTTCATAACATTGCTAAGAAAGTTTGTCATTGATGTGAGTAGCCCATGGAGTCTGCACCACAAGTCTCTGGTCCACTTCTGATTTCAGGTACAGTTATTTGGGTAGTTGTGTGTGAGCGCAGTCTCATTCTGTGTCCTACCTCAAGTAGGAGCTCAGGTCTTTGCAAACTATGATTTGAGATTTTTCCAATACCATGGGAACTTGCTTGTGCCCTGAAAACTGTGCATGGAAGCAAAAGGGAGTTGGTTTTCCAAAAAACATTGTTCAGTCCGGAGGAAGGGAGGTGGTGGAGAAAGCCTCCAGCTATCATTTGCCAGCTAGAGACTTCTGGGAGGCGTTCTTCTTACTTCTAAGAGGTTCCAGTGGAATTAGAACCCTGGTACCTGCAGATATAACCTCAAGGAAGCACACCCTCATCTTGACTTCCTGTTTCCCTAGTTTACTCTTCCTGCTTCCTACATCTACTTCCTGGCATTGTTACCATTATCTCCTAGGCTATTCTTCCCATCCAACTAATAAAGATCAAGGGCCATAAGGAGGAATGGAAAAAGAAATGTATTCTTTGGCCAAAGAGGAAGAGGGGAGGTCCTGCTCAGAATGACTTCAAACCCTGGCCATGTCAGAGCTAGGTTATATGCATTTTTGCAAAGGAAGGATGGGGTGAAGTTAGATCTCTCATGTCTTCAGACTTCCAGAAAAAAACGGGCCAAATGTTCCAGGACCAGGGGACCACACCTACTCCCAGTTCTAATTTGGTCTGGACCAGAACTATCACGGCACCAAGGAGTGGGGTGGGATTTAATGTGTCCTTGACCTTTGGTTCTTTTGTCCTTTGCCTTCATTTTGTCTGGCTAGCTCCCATAGTTCTCCATGAACAGTTTTGGCTGCCATTATTTTCTAATCTCAGCTTGTTCCATTGTTCTCTGTAACATGCCAGCTGTGCAGCTTTGATGGTTCCTAAAACTAAGCACAACTGCGTTTTGGTTTAACCATTTTAAGAACATGTCCAGACACCAGGTGAGAGACAGCATTACCTTCTAAGCAGAACACTTTCATTAAATCCTTGCCTCAGACTCTGCTTTCAGGGTGACCCAAACCAAGAAGCATGTACTTTGAAGGCTATGTGAATTGGGACAGCAATGCAGGGTTGTTTGTGTGAGGACATTTGGTGGCAGAGTAGGAAAGAACTTCTAACAGAAAGTAAACTCTGTGACTCAGTGACCATGACCTTCTTTCCTTCCCTGGGATTTTTCCACATATAACATACCTGGAGGTCCTGACATTTGTGTCCAAAGGAAAGGCATCGCACGGTTTATAGGAGCTGGCAGAGACATATGATCTCTTGACATTTGTGGCAATGGACTCAATGGGGTATTTCATGATGGGACTGCCCCTATCTTTAGTTAGGGCTGTCCCTCAGTCCTTGGCGGTCACATTCCTAGGCTGTCTCAGGCAGTGACTCTTTACCATGGTTTGAGTGGGTCAGTTTCATGGGCCACAGAGTCTGGATCTTGCATTGGTTGGGGTGGGGGTGGGGGTAAGACAGTTTTACCTGGTATTGTCTTTGGAGCTGATAGCTAACCACATTCTAAGTTTCTGTATAAAAACAAAGGGGGAAATTTAACCACGAGGAAAATCAATTTAAATGCTTACAGAGAAATAGTAAGGCCTGACACTACTGCCTCATTTTCATGAGATGAGTCACGAAAACAGTTGACCTCATGGCTGATCTATGAGCAAAGGCACACTGGCAGCTATTGCTGGCACAGGAATGGCCTCAGACTTTTTTCCTGGAACCCTGGCGCCAGTCAGATCCCAGAGTGGCCTTTTGCCATCAGGAAGTCAGATTACCTCTACAAGGAGCAAGTTCCCAACTGAGAAAAGCAGGCCTAAGTGTGAGTCCTTGATTGGTCAGTTTTACCGAATAATTCCCTCTTCTCAGTTATTGATTGACCAGTCCCATCACTCACCCTTTACAACAGGCAACTGTCATTGCTAAAGTCCACCATATGCTCTCCAGTGATCTTATTCTCTCATTGGTTAATCCTACCCAGTTAGCTGAAGTGACTCTTTCATTGGTTAACTGTTATGCACCTTCCATAGACTTTCTATTTAAAGATGAATTCCTGCTATAAGCATTTGAATTTATGCTGCTTTCTAGGCCTGCCTTCTGCTTTATGCCTCTTACCTGTCCAGTAGGGTGAAGACCCCTGGGGTCTTCCTTACCCTGACACAGTCAACAGGGGCTATAAAACTGTACCGAGTTCTGTGAGAGCAGCAGGAAAACAAACACAGAGATGCTGAGAGGCCAACATGAAACTTTGCTTGAATGTAACCAGGCTTATGGGGAAGGCTCAAATAGCGGACCCCCTGCCAGGCATTGCAAAATTAGAACATACCCTTTGTAAAGTGTATAGTTTTCATAGCAAAGAAATATTGTTTGGTCGTTATATTGAGAATAATTGTTTAACATTCTCAGGTCTTCAGAAATGCAGTGTATTTTTATTTTAACCAAAAAACCAATAAAATGATGAGTTATTAGTAAAGTTGTATGCCTAGTCATTACAACAAGACTTTATTATGCAGTTGGGAGGAGGCATGTCAGACTTTGCATTGGAGCCTTTTTTTTTTTTCTTGCTAGATCTTGTTATTCCCCAAATGTCTCCCGGGAGTCCCCACCCTGTAGTCCTATAGAATAAAGCACCTCCTTTATGAAATATGTTTTCTTAGGTGGTGGGGGGCACACAATAGAACCTGATAGGGGAGTAAGTTAGGACGTAGTCACAAACACAGAGAAAGAAATGCTCTTGAGCCCATACAGTGCACTGGGCACAGGGCCAAACTCTTAAGAATTATGAGCTAATAATTACTGTTGTCTCTCCTCCTCCTCCTCCTCCTGTTCTTTTGTTGTTGTTTTTTTTAACTGAAGTATAACAAACATTTAGAAAAAGCACACAGATGTACAGCTTGATGAATTTGCATGAAAGGAACACACCTGTGTAGTTGATCCCCAAGTTGGGAACTAGACCATGGTGGCACCCAGAAAGCACTCAGTGACCCCTCACAGTCACTTCTAATGTTCCCCAGGGTGACTGCTATGCCGCTTTCTAGTACCAAAGATTGATTTTCTTAACTTTTTATTTTGAAATGAACTTACAAGAAGTTGTAGAGTCTTATAGAGAGCTCCTGCATATCCTTCATCCAGCTTCCCGCAGCGACATCTCACACAGACGCAGCACAGGATCCAAACCTGAGACTGACATCGGGGCAGAAATAGTAACTTCGCTGGGACCTTACTTAGCTTTCACCACAGTTTTCGCAGGCACTTTTTTTGAAGTCCAGTTCTGTCACATTTTACCACACACACAGATTCTTGTAATCATCATCACCATGACCAGGATATAGAATTGTTCCATTACTACAAAGTTTTGCTTGGTTTTGAACTTTGTCTTAACTGGTACCAGACAGTATACTTTTATTATTGACTTATTGCCTTGACTGCTATGTTTTCAGCACTTACTCTTGTTGTGTAGCATTGTCATGTCTGTTCTCACTGTTCTAGCACATTGGTGTATACACTGCTTACTTACCTGTCATGCTGTTGGCCACCGGTAATTTCAGTGTTTGTCTGTTGTGAGTGGAATAAACTTGCAGGTGTATCTTTAGGTGAATATATGTAGGCAGTTCTGTTGAGTGTATACTGGGGAGTCGGACTTTGGAGTCTTAAGAGTACTTACATGTTTATTTTTATACCTATGCAAATCAATTTTCCAAAGGGCTCTATAATTTTCATTCCCATCAAATTTTCAGAGTCCTGGTTTTTGCATCTTTATCAAATCTTGGCATTTTCTGTTTTTACTTTTAGCCATGCAGTGGTATGCATTTAGCTTGCATTTCTCTAAAAGCTTTGTTGTTTGCATTTAGATTTGTAATGCTAACGGAATTGAATTTTGTGTATGGTGTGAGGTAAGGAGATCAACATTTTTTTCTCTATGCATGTCCAGTTGACCCAGCACCATGTATAAAAATATTTCCCCATTGCACGGCAGTGAAATTTTGTCATAAACCAGTTTTCCATATGTATGTGTGTCTATTCATGTGTATCTATTTTATTCTTCATGTCTCTTTGTAGGAGGTAAGAGGTCAGGACTCCTGCCTTCTAGAGCTGTCGTAATAGAAACCTGGTTGAATGTTGGGAAACTTCTGTCATTGGAGTTAATCCTGTGGGTTTTGTGTCTGGCAGATCTGCATTTCAGCCTTTGTTGTGTGACCTTGAACAGTTAGTTGACTTCTCCGATCCAGTTTCCATGTGTGTAAAATGAAGATATGAATGTCATGTGGCACGGTACTGAAAGGATTAGACAAATGCACATTTTGTATTATTCTCTTTTTTACTACCTGTTACCTTAAGTATGATGAAGAGGACAAGGTCATTCCACAGTTTCCTTTAAATACCTTAGTTCCCCTTCCCTCTCTGCTATTCTTATCTCCCTCAGGAAGCCCCTTAGCTAATGTCCTTATAAGGATAGGGGAATGGAACAGGTTTTGAAGATCTGCGCCCTAGAAAGAACCAGTTGCTTCTTATTTTCCAGGCTCTGCCTTCCCTAGAACCTCTGCTTCTTCCTAAGACATCTCCAGCCCCACCCCTGGGGAGTTTGTTAAGTGCATAAACTTCCAAAGTAGGTATGGGAGGCAAGAGCAAGAGTAAGGCCTGGCAGTCAGAAAACTCTGGTTCTAAGGTTTGGCTCAGTAGAATCTCCTTGGACAATCTTCAACAACTGCTCCCCTTCCCTGATCTTAGATTCTCCCCTGTGGTGAGATGGAATCATTCCATCCTGTCCCCAAGTCTCTCTGGCACTCATATCCTGCAATTTCTTACTGAGATCTGACATCAGTGACCCCTGGTTTGTGTTAAGTTCCAGCATAGGTTCCCAGATATGCTGCAGAGAAGGCTTACTCCATTCTCAGGGCCCGTCATTTCTCACAGAAGAATTCAGAAATCTGATTGCTCTTCTCTCTGATTTGTCCTAAGGGAAGAATCCAAAATACAGGAATATTTTTATGCACGAAGATGTTCATCACAGGATTGCTTGTACCAGTAAAGAATATCAAATTTGGAAATAATTGCTGTGCTTTATGCTCCATCTGGGGGCAGCCAGACTAGTCCTCAGGATCCCAGATTTGACCTAGAGCAGTCCAGTGTTCTCGGGAGGCAGATAGGTGGATAAATCAGGGGTTCAGAGAGACACCGAGACTGGCGATGTTGTTTTGGGCTTCATCAGACTGGAGTTGGTGTTTAAAGATTGGAGAAGTCCTGTGCCAAGGGGAGTGAATTGAGCAAAGGGAACCGAGGACAGCACCCAGAGGAGTGGTCAGAAGGACAATGGGAAGGCAAAAGAAGACAAACCAGTGAAGGAGGCAGAGAAGGGATAGATGGAGGAGGCCAGAAGAACAATGTTTACGGAGGAAGGAGACAGAGACTCAAGAGGGAGGGAGCTACCAATATGTCTTACAGTGCCAAGAAGTTTGAACGGTTAAGAACTGAGATGTGTCCGTGAAGTTCAGCAACAATGTGGTTGGAACAGGATCGCTTCTCCAAGATGGGAGGGTGAACTCCAGATTGCAAGGAGTTGAGGAGGGAGTGGGGGTGAGGACATGGAGAGCAGAGGATGGAGACAATTCTTGGCTAGAAAGAGAAGGAAAGAAATGGGGGTAGGGGCTGGACATGGTGGGAAGGTTGAAGGAGGGCTTGAAACTGTGATGGTGATCAGAACCCTCTTTCCATCAACTTCCAGTTGGTGAATGAATGTCAGAGTCTGATTTGGGAAATTTTTCTTCAGTACCAGGCTCCCCATGGAAGAAAAGGTCTGGGTCAAATGTTTGTTCCCTTCCTATTCCTGTGTGTGCATGAGTTTGGGAGAATGTGTGTGCTGCTAGGGTGTGGTTGAAGGAAGGAGTCACCGCTTCCCCCCTGAGCTAGAGACATCCCACGGGCAGTCCCGAGTTTCCTGAGGAGTTGGGCCTGCATCTCTTTCTCCAAGATGAGGATGAGAACCAGAGGCAGGCTGTGGACCATCAGGATCTGTCAGCAGCCTTAGCAAGTCTGCCCGCCATCTGGGCCCTATCAGATGAGTGGAGCTTTTTCTACAGTGATCTCTGATGAACTTGGCCCGGCTTTCATTTCAAAAGGCTCCACTTCTTTTCTCTTTTCCATCAGCCCTTTCTTTATACCCCCTCCCCAAAACTAGGCTAAAAACAATGCCTTCTCCCTTTCTTGGTTTCCCAACCCAGCTGGGACTGGAGAAAGCTTTGAAATTGGAGCAAACCTCAAGATAGAGAGGGAGTGGATGTTGATGTAGCTAGTGGGGAGGCGCTGGAGAAGGAAATGGCCATCAGAGCTCCCAGTTGAAGGAGAAAGTATAGAGAGCCCTTGGGTGACCATCGCTGACCCTTGGGATCTCCAGTCCTTTCCTTCCCATCTTCCAGTAAGTATCTATCCATCCATTCCCAATCATGGACTGTAAGTCCTCTTGAATCTAGCTGGGCAACTTTGGGTCACATGCTTATTCCTAGACCAACAGTAGCTTCCAAGAGAAACTTGTGCATATTAACTTATCAGGGGTTAGCAAACTATAGCTCATGAACCAAGTACAGTCAACCACTTGTTTGTTTCCAGGTCACAAGTTAAGAATGGTTTTTACATTCTTAAATCATTATATTGTAGTGGTTATCTAAGGACCCAGCTAATAGTTCCATGATAACTTAGCTACTCAAACCTAAAATATTTACTCTCTAGTTATTATAAAGAAACAGCTTGACTTAGACTAATAAAGATTTATTTGCCCATCAAGTTGGGGCTGCATTCAACTTTGAAGCCTGTGACTGCATTGGGTACCTATACAAAACTGGGATTCTCTTTGTGTGGGAAGAAGTTTGCTAGACCTGGGTAGAAATCAATAAATCCTTCATACAATCAGAACTCATGAAAAATCAGGAACAACCAGTTAGCAATATTCGCAGAGTCTTGAAAGTAGTTCTAGAAATAGGAGATCAATTCAGAACCCAATGCAATCTAGTGATTTCCCTTTCATATCAAAAGAGTGTTGCTTTTTCCATGCTAGCCACTACCAACCACACTATCCAGTCTGCATGTTTTTAGCACATGATTTTTCATGCATTCTGTTTACTAGGGCACTTTGGAAACTCTTGGTTTCTGTTGACTCGCAGTTCTCTACACTCATGATTTACTGACTCGTAGTAATACAACAACCTTCTCAGCCAACCATGCTTCTTTCCTGACTTTCACTTTTTGCTCCTACTACCCAACTAACAGTTTCCTTTTGTCTCTACTTTGTATTCAAATTCTAATAGGGATGATCTGATTATTTTGGTTAAACTAATTGGACAAAGTCCTCTAGCCAGACGTGTTCTCAGTTTTGACCCTGGCTCCATCTTTACTCTGAGATTAACAGAGCAATTCGTATCTCAACACAAGGCTCCAAGTAAGCTCTAGAAACATCCTGATAAAACGTGATTGTTCGTACTTCCTCGCTCATAATCTATGACCACTGAGGGGCTGAGCTGAAGTTTTAATAAAAAAGATCAATATCTAAGTCAATACCTGTGATCACTATGAATCTCCTATGACAAGAAATCTTTCAACTCGGTAGAAGGAAGTGACAAAAAAGTTCCTGGAGCACCTCAAATATATCAAATTACTTCTAAGAGTTTATAAAACTTCTTTGGTTATGAAATTCTGTGAAGCCCAGGTGTTTAACTCTTCTTATTCCCTAAAGATACTGAAATGTCAGAAGAAATGTAAAAACTAAGAACAAAATCACAGTATCCTTGGAACATAAGAAAGAGAATAGCCTTAGACTACAATCCTAAGAATTTTCTGGAAAATATCAGGCAGATTGGATTGATACAACAGAATGAAACAGAATCATTAGACTGAACAATCACAGGAAACCTTTCCAAAATAAATAAATAAATAGATAACACAGAGTTAATGATAGTAATAGAAAATGACTTGCAATTCTAATTGCTCTACTCAGAGAAATGTGAGGCCATCATATGCATAAAATAATACACAACAGATGCTATATTAACAGATGTTCATCTATGTTCTTTTTTCCCTTTTCATGGTCACCTGGCAGCCAAACGTGATTCATGGATTCCTAAGAAGTAAAAGTCAGTTTCTCTGCATCACCACTTGGGGGAGAACCTCTGAGGCAGCTCTCAATATGCATCTAACTGCTCAGACTGCTCCGCAAATGAGGAACGAAGTTTTGTTCTGAAAACTCATTGTGATCTGGGGACTGTTTGCTTTAAAAATATGTGCAAATAATCCTATATTAAACTGGATTAAATCAATTTTAAATCATTAAAATAGATTTTAAAACAAAAACAAATCTCTCAAGTTTTCTTGGAAATAAGAGGCTGATTGGTGGGGAGAAATAATGGAAGCCCTGATGGACATACTGCAGACAGACCAGTGAACTGAAATAGAGTGTCAAAGAACTCTCCCAAAATTCAGTGCAACCAGACGAAGAAGTAAAAGCATAAGGTATACGTTTAAATATAGGGAGATTCAAGAGTTCTGCTTATTCCTAGGATGTAGAAAGCTGAAGACAGTCTTGCTAATTGTTGCCACACTAACAAAAAGAAAAGCTGGATAAACTTAAAAAAAACCAAAACATAACATTCCTTGAACCCATTAGAAGCAGCCAGTTTCCAAGGCATATTATAGTCATCCCTACTTCTTCTTAGTATTTATACACATTTGTGCAATTTTTTACCATATTGCATTAGGGTTTGTACGCAAACCACAGAATACAGAAGAAGTGATGATATGCCACTTCCAACATTAGGTAATAAAAAAACATGGTTTTCTAACCTGGGTGTTTCTGTGCCCGCCCCCTCCCTCTCTCTCTCTCTCCCTCATAGCACTCACTCTGGGGGAATCAAGCTGCCCATGTGATGAGCAGCTCTAGAGAAAGCCCTGTGTATCAAGGAACTGAAGTTTTTTACTGCTAGCCAGCCAGAGACTGAGGCCTGCTCACTACAACAGCAAAGAGCTTAGAAAAGCTCTTCACTCCCAGTGATGTGTTGAGATCTCTAACCACTTGACTACACCCTCACAAGAGAGCTGGATTCAGAAACCACCCCCGCCCCCATCAAGCCCCTTGAATATTCCTAAGACTTGGAATTGTGAGATACTGTATATTGCATTAAGATCCTAAGTTTGGGAATCATTTGTAAAAGATGACGCTAAATAATGGTTCATCCTCTAAAAGCAGAGGTTCAGGATAACCAAGCAACCTGAAGTCTAAGGAAAAACGGGTTTCTAGGCAGAGACAGTATGTGGCCATTGCTCACCTATGGCAGAGAATGAGAAAAAGAAGGCTAGGTGCCAGAGAAAGAAGTAAAAAGAGTAGAGACACAAATTTTAAACATATTGCTAAAGGCCAGATCGTGTCAGTATTAAAGAATAGATGCTCCTGCAGCTGCAGTGAAAAGAACCTCACTTGCAGGTTCTTCACTATCAGCCTTCGTTGGTTGTTCATGGCCTAGATTTGTGGTGATACAGGAGAATGCAGAAAATCTCCTTCAGTGGTACAGGCCTGCATGAGGAAGCAGCCATGACTGTAGTCGCTATTACATCCTGCCTGGAACAGCCTCTCCTATAGAACAAAAGCCTGAAGCCACTGAAAAAGGGGCAGCAGACCCTGAAGTCCCGTTATAGTTGAGAGAAGGATAAAAGAACAAAGACTGTTTTTGTTCTGAAGCTAAGGACAGAAAACAATCCAGAATTAAGGATCTGATACAAATGATGTAAGAGATCTTCTACTACTGTCCAAGACATGCCAAAGACAGAATACAGAGAGTCTACAAATGACAGGAATACAAAGCAACAAATAATAAGTAATTATATTCAAATACTGGGAGGGGGCAAGAGTATGCAGAAACCCCATTGTGGGTGAAAATGCATAGGGAAGGCTGATGGTAGAAAAGGAACAATAAGAAAAGCCCTCTATCAACCTAGCTCCCACCCCACGCACAAGTGTGTTCAGAGGGCTTTGGAGCTAGTTCTGCACTGAAGGCAGCCCTAAGAACAATAAAATTTAAACTCAGCACATCTTCACTAGATTGATTCAACTTCCTCGACTCGTTGTCTAGGAGAATAAAAAGTATGCGCATTTTCAGGCATAAACACTACCTAAATATCGACTACTTTATACTTTGAAGACTCAAAAATTCTAGAGGAAACAAATACAGGAAAAGAAACCCATCGCCAAGAGAAAAAGCAATCAGCAGAACCAGAACCAGAGATAATCCAGGGGCTGGTACTGCCAGACAGGGCATGAAAAGAGTTATGATTACAATGTTGAAAAACCTAGTAGAAAATATGCACAAAAAGGTAAGGTTATTCATAAAAGAGATTGTTATAATAAGAAGAAAAAGACAAGTGAAAATGCCAAAAATGAACAATATAGTAACAGAGATGAAGAGATGAAGAATGCCTTCTAAGAACACATGGAAGTAACTTTGACAAAGCTGAGGAAAGAATCAGTAAACTTGAAGATAAATCAATTATAAAGTCACCAAACTGAAACACAAAGAGAAAAAAGAGTGAGGGTAGGAAATAGAAAAGAGCACCAAGTGCTAAAGAACAAAATCACGCTATCTAACATAGTGTAGTTAGAACCTCTGAAAGAGAAGAAGAAAAAAAAAACACAGAACAGAACAAATATTTGAAGACAGATTTTTTTTTCACAGAAGAATGCAAAGAATGTTCTAGACACAATGAAAGACTTCAAAGTGCATATCCAAGAAGCTCAGAAAACACCAGAAAAAGTATTAATCAATGACAAACAACACCCCCCAAAGCCATACCTAGACACACCACATTCAAACTGCTGAACACCAAAAATGATGAAGAAATCTTGACAAGAGCTGCAGCAAAAAGAAAAATTACATATAGAGGAATAAGTTAAGAAATACCACATAGGTCTTGACAGAAAGTCTGCAAGTCAAAAACAATGGAGAAACATCCTTACAACACTAAAAGAAAAAAATGAACTTAAGTATTTCAAAAATGAAATAAAATACACCATCTTTATACAAATAAAAACTGAGAGAATCCATTACCAGCAGGGTGAGCAAGAAATACTTTTTTAAAACAGTTCTTTGTGCGTGCCCTGGTGGAACAGCAGTTGGGTCAGTCTCCTCTGAAAGACACAGGCCACAGACACCTGGGATCAAGTTCTGAGTCAGGGGAGAAAACAAACAATGTGACAACTAAATAAAAATAAAAGAAAGTTCTAACAAAACATTCTTCTGGCAAAAGGAAATTTATATCAGAGAGAAACTTTGATTCTGAAATAAAAATACCAAGAGTAAATAAAGATTAGAAGAAATTAAAAACTCAATAAATGTTGAACATAAAAATAAATATGAAATTACTTAAAATTAATTACTCTAAGCAATAACTCTCTAAAGAAAAACTAGAAGAAATGTAATGTGGGTTAATAGCTTATGTAGGTACACCCTGGTGGAGTAGCGGTTAGGTCAATTCCTTCCAAATGACACAAGTCACAACCCATGGCTTTGAGTCCCTAATCTGGGGGAGGTGCCAATGTGAACAACTAAAATGGAGATAAAATAAAGTGCTTCTTCTTTCTTTCTTTTCCTGTCTTTCTATCTGCTTACCTTCATTTCTTCCCGCACCTTTCCTTTAAAAAAATAGTACATGTAAAAGCAAAATGTATCACAATAACAAAAAATGGATGGAGTTGGATATACACTGTTGTGAATTTTCTATATTTTATGAAGACTGGCTAAATGTAATTGGAAGAAGAAAATGAAGATGTGTGATACCAACTTTAGGGAAACCACAATAAATTTTATGAAAGAAATATAAATACTAAGTCAACAGAAGAGATAAAATAGAATCTTAAAAATATTCACTACATCTGAAATCAGGCAGAAAAACGGGGGAAAGTTTAAGAGGATTCCAATTCTAGACAAATTCTTTCAGATGTTTGAAGAAGAGGGACTACATGTCAACTCACTTTTATCAGACTAGCATTATCCCAATTACAAAATAGGCAAAAATATTATAGGGAAAAAAATGCAGACTCTATTCTTTTTGAATATAGTGCCAACATTCTCAACAAAACAGCTAATTGAATACAAAAGCATAAAACAATACAACACAATTAAGTAGGATTTATCCCCCAAATGCAAGGATGGTTTAATAATAAAATATTAATCAATATATGATTCATTGCATTAGCAATAAATAACAAGCATATACAAATAATATATACAAATAAGGCATCTGACACACTCCAATATTCACTCTTAATTTAGAAAAAAAATAAGACTCTTAGCAGACAAAAAACAGAAGAGAATGTCCTCAACTGGATAAAGGGTATTAAGAAAAACAACTAAAATCTGATTTGTGTTATTAATATTATTCTGCTCTTAGAGTTTGATTAACCTTCATTTTATGGCCTCTTGAGGTGAAGATTAAGATTACCAGTTTTGAATCTTTCTTCCTTTCTAATATATGTTTGAAACTCTATATTTTCCTCTAAGGGCTACTTAAGCTGCATTCTATTTTTTTTTTTATTATTATTTTCTTTCAGTTCAAGATATTTTGTATTTCACTTGTGATTTTTCCTTATTTTATTTGGAAATATGTTGCTTAATTTCCAAATACGTGGAGATTTCCTAGGTTCCTTTCTTTGATTTCTGACTTCTAAGGTAATTAGGGAATATATTTTGTATGATCGCTTTCTTTTCAAATTTACAGGATGCCTTTAATAATATAATGTCTAGTCTATCCTGGGCTATCCCACTTGAACTTAAAAAGTCTTTGCTTTGCTGTTGTGGACTGGGGTGATATATTTATTTCATTTAGGAAAATTTGGTTGACTGTGGTTAGCATCTTCCATATCATTGTTGATTTTCTGTCTAGATTTTCTATCAGCTTCTGTAAGAAGAATATTAATATTTTAAGCATATTTTTTTTGTCTTCTATTTTTCCTTTCAATTCAGTCAGGCTTTCCTTCATGTATTTTGGGGGGTCTGCTGTAAAGTGCTTTTATATATAATTGTTGTCTCTTCCTGATGTATTCAGCATTTTATCATTATGAAATGTTATTCTTTGTCTCTAAGAATATTTATTTTCTTAAAGTCTACTTTTTCTGATGTTGACATAGCCTTTCCAAATCTCTCATGATTAGCATTTTCAGAATATAACAATTTCCATTATTTTCTTTCAAATTAGTTGCTTCTTTGATTCTAAAATCTGCCTCTTGTAGTAAACATATAATTAACTCCTATTTTTCTTATGCAATCTGATAGTCATTGCATATATATGCATACATAATAATATCTGTTGACTTCATTGAGATACCATTTATATATCATGAAAGTCACCCTTTTTAAGTGTACCAACTTTTTATCATATTCCTAGGGTTGTGCAGCCATTACCACAATTACGGAACATTTTCATCACCCCAGATAAGCTCAAACACAGTAGCAGTCGCTCTGCATTTCCTTTAATACCCCCCGACTCTAAGCCTAAGCAGCCTCAGATCTATCTTCAGATCTATTATGGGCAATTCACATACATGTGATCATGCAATACAGTCTTTTATAACTGAATTCTTTCACTTAGCATAATATTTTCTAACTTCATCCTTGTAGCATTAATTAGTGTTGTATTCCTTTTTTGAGGAATAATTTTGGTGAGAAGTATTCCATTGTGTGCAATTATTTTAATTCATCAGATGACATTGGATTGTTTCTGCTTTCTGGTCATTATGGATAATGCTGCTGTGAGCATTGATGTACTTTTTTGATGTGTTAGCATATATATTCAGCTTTCTTGTGTGTATACCTAGGAATGGATTTGTTGGACAATATTCACCCAATGTTTAACATTTTGAGAAATTATTAGGCTGTTTTCCAAAGTAGCTGCATCATTTTACATTCCCATCAACAAGGTATGAGGGTTTCAGTTTGTTCACATTCTCTCTTTAATAAATTATCAGTCTTTTTGATTATAGCCATTCCAGTGGATATGAAGTGGTACTCGTTGTGAATTTTATTTGCATTTCCCTGATGCTTAATGATACTGATGAGTTTATGGAACATTTGCATATCTTTGGAGAAATGTTAATTCTGATCTTTTCCCATTTAAAAAACTGGATTATTTGAGATTTGTTTGTTATTTGCTGGTGATTTGTAAGAGTTCTTTGTACGTTATGGATACAAGTCCCATATCAGTCATAAGATTTGCAAATACTTTCTCCCATATATGAGTATTTTTAATTTCCTGCTGTTGTCCTTTGAAACATAAAAGCTTAAATTTTGACAGAATTTGAAGAATCTGTATTTTTCTTTTGTCATTTCAGTTTTCAGTGTTATATCTAAAAAGGTTTTACTTAGCCCAGGGTCATGGAAATGTACTCCTATATTTTCTCCTGAGAGTTTTATTTCTTCACCTCCTGCATTTAGGTCTACAATCCATTTGTAGCTAATTTTTGTGTATGGTGCATGGAATGGGATCCAACTTCACATTTTTGCACACAGACATACAGTTGTCCCATGTCATCTGCTGAAAATACTTTTCTTTCCCCCATTGAATTGTTTTGACACACTTGTCAAAAATTAATTGTCCTGGTGGAGTAGAGTTTAGGTCCACTGCCTCCAGCTGAGCACAATCCACATAGATTCCAGGGACCCAGGTTCATGCCTCAGAGTCAGGAGGAACAACCAAGATAAACAATTAAATAAAAAGTATTTCTTCCTCCTTTCTCCTCCTGGCTGCTTGCCTACCTTCATTCCTACCTGCAACTTTCCTTTAAAAACATTAATTGACCATAGCTTATAGATTTATGGGCTTATAGATTTATTTATGGGCTTTCAATTTTATTCTGTTGATCTACATGTTATATTTGCATCAGTACCATGACTACAAATTTGAGTGCATTCCTCACTCCACATATAGATTGATATGTATCGAGCCTTACGGCTTTTGAGTGGTTTAAACACCTCTGTCCAATTCATTGACTGATTACAAAGCTAAGCTAAGGTACCTCATGTAAATGGAACCACACAATATTTGTTCTTTTGTGGTTTATTTCACTTAGTGTACTACATTCGTCCATATGGAAGCATGTGAATTGTCAACATTTTAAGATTGAATGATATCGCATTGCATGTTAAACACTGACTGTTCATTCATCCATCAACAGACACTTCTGCATCTTGGTTATTGTGAATCATTCCGCTATAGTGTGTACAAACATCTGTTAGTATCTCTGCTTTCAAGTCTCAGGTAGAAGTTCAGAAATGGAATTCTGGATCATATGGTGATTGTTTTTTTGTTGTTGTCATCGAGGAATCACAATGCTATTTTCTATAGTGGTGGCACCATTTTGCATGTCCACCAGTGGTCCACAAGGGTTCAGGCTTCCCTACATACCCACCAACTCTTATTACTTTAAAAAATATAATAGTCATACCAATGAATGTGAAGTGTTATCTCATTGTGCTTTTGATTTTCATTTCCTTAATGTTATGAGTATCCTTTTCTGTGTGTATCAGTCATTTATATATCTTCTTTGGAGAAAGATCTGTAAGTTCTTTGCCCATTTTTAAAATTGTGTTGTTTGTTTCTTTGTTGCTGACTTGTAGTTTTCTATATATTCTGAATTCTGCCATTATATCTTAAGGTATTTTTTCTTTCCTTTTTTCTCTCCTTAAATTACATGAATTTTAGATTTTTTTCATATTATTTTAGAGGTCATTTATTATATATTCAAGTGCATTGATCTTTTCCTCTGGAATCTCTAAACTGTTTTTGGTACCATTTGCATTTAAAATTTTATGTTTTCATTAATAAAAATTTCATTTTCATATCTTGCATTTATTTCCTAATTTTTTCGTATTTTTCTATATTCTTGAGCATATTTTAAGAGCTGTTTTAAAGTTGATATCACCATCTTTGCCATTTTACATTTTTCTATTGAGTGATTTCTCTCCTTTTTTATGAATACATATTCTCGATTCTTTGCATGTCTAGTAAACTTTGAATTCTAGACATTATTAATACCATGTTGTTGAGTGTCTAGATTTCTCTCCCTTTACATGAATATCTTGACTTTGTTGTGTCTTATAGTTAAGTTCGTTGTATACCAGCATGGTCACTTTGAGACCTGTTTCTAAGCTTACTTAGAGCAAGTTTAGGGTAGTCTTTACTCTAGGGTTAGTTGAGTCCAATATCTAAAGTGTGGCCATTTCTGGAGGTTCGCTTAAGTGCCTTGGATGGTAAGAACTTGAATGTGTCTCTACTCTGTGTAAGTTCCAGGGAATTGCTCTGTTTACAATTACCTAAGAGTTTTTTATTTAGCCTTACGGATTTTCACCCTACACATGCATACTGAAAGATTCAGCAACAAACTCAGTCTGCAAATTTTCAGAGCCCTGTTTCTACACAGCTCCCTCTAGTCCAGCATTCTGCTATACAAATTCCAGGTGCCTTCCAGTTCCTGAATTTGATCTCTGTCTCTTCAACTCAATGAGAGCACTGCACTCGGCTGGGGCTTCCCCATTTCTATGCCTTGCTCCAGAAAACGCCTCCAGGAAAAATGTTGGGACTTTCTAGTAAGATTCATTTCATTTCACTCCTTTCTTTTGGGACCACAGCTCTGCACTGCCTGTTGTCCAATGACTAAAACACTCATTTGATGCATTATGGCCATGTGGATATTCGGTTGTGAGGTTATGTATGCTTTTTAGTCCCATTTTTTGATTGTGCTTTTTGTGTATAAATCTTCTGTTTTATGGATACTTAAATATCCTCGTGAATCATCCTAACATGTTAAGCAGAATACTGTCCTTACTGTTGCTGAATTAATATTTCATTGAAGGAAATGATTCTCACCGTCTCAGATGGGACATCGCTTGGGGGTTGCTGCTTTTTTTAAATAGCCAGTGAGTTTTAATTTACTGATAATATTAATAATGGAAGTCAAGATTGATCAGAACTGGTACCATGTGGGGTTCCTCAACAGCTGTATAGGTGGGTGGCGACATGCCATGACCTTCCTCTCATGGAGGATACTGGCTCTTCTGGTGGTGGGCTCATAAGGGATATTTCCCACAGATGGTGTCTTCTAATCCCTATATAATTCTTGTAACTATGATAATTATCCGTTCGATTTTACAGTTGAGGAAACTGAAGTTCTGAGAGGGTCAATAACTTGCCAAGGTCACAGAACTAGTGAGTGAAGCCAGCAGGATTGAAACTCAGCGAGTCTTTCCAGCTCATATACTTTGCTGCCTTCCATTTGCTTTGCAGTTTCTAGAAACTACATATTCCTGGTCCTTTGATGGAAATGTTTCCTATTTTTCATTCAGGTACAGATATTTTTCTCATTTAAAATTTCCCTTCATCATTTCATTTGCATGTGTACAATTTTAGAATATTTGTTGCATTAGTTTTTTTTTTTAATTGATAGCCCACAACATTTTTTCCATATTATAAACGCTTTAAGTTAAATTCTTCTGTAAGTTAAAGTCCTCAGTGGAGCTACTGAGACAAAGGAGACAAACGTTCTGTGGGGCTTCATATACACTTTCAAAAATAGTGTTGTATAAATTTTACTAAAACATTCCCATCAAGCTGTCTATAAGAATACCAATTACTCTTTGGAGTACAGTTTTTTGCTGATGTCTTTGGGACACCCGAAGTTTCTAGAATGTCTAATGGTGGAATTTGAGGTACAGTAACATATGGACCGAGAAGATATTTTTGGGAGCCTTCCCTTCCCTGTACCTCCCAAATCCCTTACAGACCCCCTTTCTCCTCAGGCAGCCCCTCCTCAGGCAGCACATGTTGGGGGCAGGGCCTGGGCTGGGGGCACCTCTGCCAGGATCCCGCTGATGTATGTTCCTGCCTGACACTCCGCAGCTGTCGTGGAGGCGTGGGCTGCAGGCGCTGTTCCCCACGGGCCGTGTGCAGGCTGCAGGCCGGGATCCTTTCCCGCCTAATCCAGGGGCACTGGCGGTGGGGAAGGAGACAGCTGGGTGTAACTGATCTGCAAAGGAATGGAATGACCAGGCCTCCCAGTGCTGGGCTGGGCCAGTCTGCAGGCTATCCCCCAGCTGCTGAGCCTTTAACCCTTCCCTCTCTTCTCTCTCCCCTCCATCCTGGGAGTTGATGTCACCCAGCCTCAGTCAGCTCTCAAGAACATACAGGACTGGGTTTGAACACCTTGCAGAGGAGTGTAAGAGTTAACGTTGAGGAGTCTAAAGCAGGAGCAGGAGGCTCATGTCCTACCTGGTCCTACCTGGTTTCTTGTCTTAAAAGACAATGGGTGCACTTGGAAGGTTCAGCAGGTGACTCAGACAGTGGAGGCTGTGAGGTCAGAGCAGAGAGATCCTGCCTGGTTGGAGGAGCTTAGGGAAGACACCAGGAGGAGGATGCAATGGAAGTGAGCTGAGTTTGGAGTCTAAGGCTGCCTCTGCCATCATCATCTTTCTCCGGGATCAGAGTCTTACTCCAGAAAAATGTGGAGTTTAAAGATGGTGTTTAAGGTTTTGTTCATAGTTACTCAATAAATGACTCAATGGATTAAAACCTACCATTGGTCAGGGTTTTTTTCTATAAGCATATCTAAAAGCCATCGCTTTGCCAGATTTTCATTCTCATTTTAGAGATGAGGAAATTGGGATTTGGAGACAATAGATCACAGAACTACTCAAAGATAGAGCTTTCACCTCATTGCCCAGCTCTTTGACAACATCCAGCTCCCACTTCAGTGTCAACGATCTATAAACAGTGGTTTAGTTCAGGGAGAAAAGAGACAGGAGGGCAGAGCTGGCTGGGCCATGGCAGAGGCAGCATCTAAGTTGGCAGCTCCTGGAGAAGGTAGGCTGGGGCTAAGCTTGCTGCTCCTGCTTTTCTCCTGCCCTGGGCATGGCTGGCTGGGGGCTCCGGGCTCAGCTGGACAGCGCACACATGGCCACAGCTCTGCAGCTGTCCAGCCTGTTCCTAACCATGATCTCACTTGATGTTCACGCCTACACGGGGATGCAGAACGTGTTACTCCTTCTCACAAGGCGGGATAGAGGCTTGAAAGTCGCCATTGTCATATACCTGGTGATTGATCGAAGATTGATCCACTGCCCCCTCTGATTTCCTGGAGGAAGGGGCCCGACATACGATCTAACAGGCACCCGGCAATCCTCTTGGTGTTTTTCCTGGCTTGAAAAGAGAAGCATGAGTTCTGGAGTTAGTCAAGCCCGGGTTCAGGTCCAGAGTCCTCCCCCGCCCCGGGGCAGCGGCTTAGCTTCTCCGAGCCTAAGCATCTCCACTGTTAGGAATGGCATGCGGGTGAAAATGAAGGCATGCTGGAACCAGGCCTGCCTCGCCCTTCCTTGAGCAGAACATAATACAGGCTGGCATGGGACACCCGATCCAAGCAGAACCTGAGGCCATGGGGCCAAGAAGCCAAAGAGAAGGACCTTTGGGCTGGGGTTTTTTGGTGAGTTTCATCGGAAGACCAGGCAGGAACTCCCCAGGGATGGGGAGCAAAAGGACTATAGAGGCAGGAATGGACTCTGTAGGAGGAGTAGGGAGAGAGTTTGAGTTCATCTGGCTGTGGGGAGGCTGTGGCCCGGAGGCAGGTGGGTCTTCATGAAAGGCGCAGGGTAGTAGCAAGCCTCTGCTCTGGGGAACGATTCTCCAAGGGCGCAAGGGCTGGAGCAGTTATGCCCTAAGTTATACCCGCCACTGCAACCCCTACCCATGGGTCACCCAGACCAGGGCAGAAACCAGAGTTGTGATACATTTCCAGCTTAGGAAAGACATCTGTGCAGGCCTCCTGCCTGCTACAGGGGATTAACTGGCACCACCACAGTATGTTGTGGGGCACCTGACCCCCCAGCTCCACCCATCTCTATACCTTTTCATGTCTTGCTGCCCAGTCCCTCATTTCATGGTTAGAGACATACTCAAACACATTTTTCAGTGCCCAGTGTTACATGGCAGGGACACAGAAATGAATAAAAATTTAGGGCAGGGTCTACCCAGACAGAGGTGCCTATTCCCATCGCTGTCCCTCTCATGCCAGCCACAGCCCCTCTGAGACCCTTGGTCTCTCCCTGCAGAACTTTTCTCTCTCCGCTGGCTCCTTCCAGGACACAAGGTCAAGTCACTGCCTGCCTCGAACCATCAAACAAACGAAGTTTCTCTTTACTTCATGCCCTATTTGCTGTCTGTCCTACTCAGCCAGACTTCTCAGAGTCGTCTCCACGTTCTGGGCTTGCTCCCTGAGAAGACACTGCCCACCAGACCATCTCCTTCTCTTCCTCTGCACCCAGCTGGACTACATTTCCCAGGCTTCCTTGCTAGTTAGGGCCAGTCAGGCACATAGAGGTTCTAGCCAGTGGTGTGTGATGGGCAAGGGAGGAAGCTACTTTCAGTCCAGTCCTCAGGTCTCAAACCCATGCTCCCTGTGTTCCTCCAGGTGCTGGCTTAATGCAGATGTGCAGGAGGCCCTTGGGAGGCTGGTGTTGAAGATGGTCGTCCCTTGAAAAGAGGGGTCAGAGTCTCTGAATCGTGGGGTATGAGGTTCCTGCTCTTAGGAACATCTTTTTTTTTGTCTGCTATGAAGGAGAGAGAAATAAACTATCAGCGGGAGCCATAGAAAAGACTATTTGCTTGCATGAAAATATGAATGAAAAATTTGGCCCCCCATCTCCTCCAGCTTCCCCTGAAAATAGGGAATTGGGGCACTAGAACTGGGGGGTGGGGGGTGAAGAAGCTGGGGAGAGGGACTTCCTGGGGCAGGATATGGCCAATGAACATTCAGCTTTAACCTTCCATTTAAAGGTCTCCTCTGTTCAATTCAGTTTGCTGCTGTGAGTGCCATCTGTCTTCCCCAACCACCATGACAGGAATCTGAGATTCCAAAGCCTTGGGCAAATGTAAAATGCAGGGCCACTCCTGGGTGAGCAGGTCCCTGGTAGCTAGACTGGGGGAGGAGACTGAAGTGGAGGGGCAGGTGCTAACACAGCTGACGGGCGCAGGGAGGAAAGGGTTAAGGTGTCTGTGAGCAGGATTGGCGCTCCTCTGTGAGGGCACTGAAATCAGCATGTCGCCTCCAATTTGCTCCGGCCTGACCTTGAACGTGAATCATTCCATCACAATGTCCTTATTGATTTCCACAGGAAGAAGATTAAGCCCAGAAAATCAGGGCGGGAACTTGAGCCTGAAGCACAGAAAATGGGATGGTTCTGGGGCTCAAAGCCCCTCGTGTTTGCAAATATGTCACAGGGGCTGCTGGGTGGGTAGCCACCCTGTCTAAGCTACCAGCTCCTTGAGCGGCTGGGTCTGGGGCTTCTGTTTCCTTACCTGTCTGGTGTGTGGCCTTCTAAGATTTCCTCAAGCTGTAAGTCACATGCAGAGAAGTGGGAAGGAAATGAGGGACTGGGGAGATGCCACATATAGCCCTTGAGCTTTGAGCGTGTTCTGGGGTGATCACTTCATTCTCCTCTACATAGCAATGACCCTTGGCACCTTCAAAACCGACAGACATTTCCAGGACCAAAGCTGCCGCTGAACCAGATGGCCCTCACAGCAAGAAGGGTCCTCAGTCCCGAAAACCTGTCAAGGGAATGATACCTAGATAGGGTGTGTGTGTGTGTGTGTGTGTGTGTGTGTGTGTGTGTGTGTGTGTGTGTGTGTGCGCGTGTGTCCCTGAATAAGTTCAGAAAGGACAGGGGTTATTTTGTGGGAACTGACCTACAATCTCCTTTCACTTAACATACCCTGGGGAGCCTACTATGTGCCAGTATATAAAAGGGATACGTGTGTGTGTGTATGTGTTTGTGTGTGTGTGTTCCATGGTGCAGTTCTACCAGGTTATTTCATCATACCCTGTAGGTAGGCATTCGAATTTGTGAGCACTTTTTTAATTTAAATTTTTGTTTGTGTTGCCCAGTGATTTGCAGGATATTGAATTCATGCTTCAATCTGTGTGCCATCACAGCAAGCCACCAGGAGTGCTAGTGTGCATCACACCACTGTGTTGTGCTACCAGAGACAGTGTAGCGGTAGCTCCCGCACCACACACATACTTGCCTCTCTGTAGGGTGATTTCTTTAGCGGCTGCATTAGTTTTCAGCTGCTGCTGCAACACATTAACACAGACTTGGTGGCATGAAACAACGAAAATGCATTCTCCTGCAGCTCTGGAGGACAGAAGCCTTAAATCAGCTTCCCTGGGCTAAAATCAAGGTGTCCACAGGCCTCGTTTCTTCTGGAGGCTCCAGAGGAGAATCCATGTTCTTGACTTTGAGCCAGTGTGTTGAGGCTGCCTGTATTCCTTGATGTTGGCCCCTTTCTCCAACTTCAAAGCGCAGCGTCCAATCTCAGCTTCTGTCATCACAATTTCTCTGACTTGACCCTCCTGCCTCCCTCTTATTAGGTGTCTTGTGATGATGTTGTTCTCACCCAAATAATCTAAAATCAGCTCCTGAAGAGCTTTAATCACATCTACAGAGTCCCTTCTACCACCTCAGGTACTATTCACAGGTTCTGGGGATTAACACATGGACATACCTGCAAGGTCATTTTCTAGACTTCCACAGCTGCCCAGAAATAGGAGCGGGTGGAAAGCTGGCTTCCAGGAGGTGCCTGGGTGGGCGTGAAGTTGAGGTGAAAGATGACAAGCCAGAAACACTATGATTTCAACCATGGGGTGTGATCCTCAGAAGCGACAGCCACCTGTGTTTGGTGGAGATGGAGCAGGTGAGCTGGGACCTGCCATCAGCTGGCAAAGGAAGGCAAGTCAGCAATCAGCGGACGTGAGAACAGGCATCGCGGCCAGCCTTCCACATGGAGACTGAGTTGGTGTTCTTTGCCTGTTTACACGACACTTGAATAGGAGTGACCCTGTTCGAAAAGCTGCCTGCCTGTGCCTGGGTAGGAACAGATGGATGCAGCAGTGACCTTAACAGCCAGGAACACTGGAATCCCAGTAATAACGGGGAACCCCTTTAAATCGTGATCAAACCACTTGCTGTATAATAGAATCAGATTTTAAATCACTTCTCTTTAAAGACATGTTTAAAGTTATGGTCTGTTGAGCTCAGGATAAAAAAACTCTCTGGAAGCGATCGCTGTGTGACATGTGTTATGTCTGAGGAAATGACTGCTTACGAGCCTTTGGTCATCAGCAGTGATGGAGACGTGTAGGGACCTGGTCCACCCCAACTCTGACTGTAATGATGGGAAATGTTGAAGTACTAAGTAAGCATTTCACATGGCTTCTGTCCCTCTCAGTACTATGTTAGCTGCATCTTCTAAGTCTAATGTCCTGATTTTGGAATCACTTAGATCAAAATGTTATCCCACTTTTATTCCTTTGAAACAGAAGCGTCAAGCTGTAAAGCTGGCCTCTCATTAAGAAAAGTCCCAGGTTCCATGTCAGCAGACAGAGACACTCTGAGGGGGATGCTAATCTGTAAAGTAAACTCAAGCCTTCCAAATATTAGCATCAAAGGGGGTGCTCCATCCCCCACATACAGGGTGAGGTTCTTGAGCCCTGAGCACTGACTCGGGCCCTAGGGGTATCCCTTTCTTAATGGTGGGTGCCTCCCCAGACCTCCCCTTCCTTACCTCTCCCCACATGGAACCACCCCAAAAGCATTCTCCCACTTGCCCCTTAGGTGTGTCCACAGCCCTCTGAAGTTGGAGCTCACTAAGAGGCAGACCCCTGGGGTCTTCCTTACCCTGACACAGTCAACAGGGGCTATAAAACTGTACCGAGTTCTGTGAGAGCAGCAGGAAAACAAACACAGAGATGCTGAGAGGCCAACATGAAACTTTCTCTCAGGTCCCACCATAGCCACATCCCATATGAGAAGCATGGCAGTCCCGGCCCCACAGTGCTGGGACCACGCCCCAGGCCCCTCACTGGGGTGCCAGCTTCCCAGCTCCCAGTGTTCCCTTCTTTCTGCCCCCTCTTCCCTGAAGCCCTTCTCCTGTCAGGTCAGTTCCAACCAGCAGGCATCGTGAGGGCCTGTTCTGAAGGCCCACGCATGGGCACGTGTCGGGCAGGAGAAGGTAGGTCATAAAATGGGGTCTTCTCTTCACCACTGAAACTTCTTCAGATTCACAGTAAACCTGAAACACTCAGAGGCCTGATGTCATCCCATTGTTTATTGACTGCATATACACAGAATATAGATGTGGGAACGAGGAGACGGCAGGAGCAGCGGGGAGCTATCCTGGTCAGTCCCATCACCCCAGCCCAAGGAACATGAGGGCCACCACACAGCTGCAGACATGCAAGGTGGGGCTGGGGCTGAACAAGCTCATGTTCATGTCCTTGGATGCAGCAGCACACAGGGGCCAGGGTGCGGGAGGCCTGCAGTGTGGATGTGGAGGGGCCCTGTCTTGGCTTTAGGAAGGACTCTGGTTCAAAGACAAGACTGACAGATGCTGGCGATGTGGCTGCATGAACAAGACCTCCATTTCTACTGACAGGTGGTCTCCTGCTAATAGTCCCATGAAGCAAGATTGCCGAGGATAGGCTGGACCAAACACAGTCCAGTTCCTCCAGAGATCAACTGCTCTATCCTTGGGGGAAAGGGCACCACTGCAGAGCCAGGAGCGGCCCTTGTGGGCCGAAGATTAAACAGCCTAGAGCCCTCTGGAGGGGTGAGCCCCCACCAACGTTGAGATGGCTGCGCTGGACCCTTACTGAGGACGTCAGCCCCTCCTACCACCCCCTCATCAGAGCTATCCACCTGCCAGGAAGGTCGGCTTTGGGGGCATGGGGGTGGGAGCGTGGAGGCAATAGTCATGGGCCTGGCTCTCTAAATTCCTTGCTGAATGACAATGTCAGTAACAGAATACCAGGGCATTCTTTGTGGGGTGCCTGGGGCGTTGAGGGTAACCAGGCTTGTGCAGTCTCTGGACCTGACCTCACAGATGTCAGAGAGAAAATCTGGGCCCAGAAACCTACCCCTCTGCTTCTGGGTCGTCCTTTTGGGCAGTTCTATGCAGGCCTGCAGGTTGCAACTAAAGCTCCCTTTACTTGTACTGTCTGTCATGCCCCATGGTCAAAAGCGCCAAGAAAGAGAATGACCCCTGACCCTGGTCTTGGTTCAGCTCTGGTCCTGGAAACCTCTCACCCCCAACGCTGAAGCACTGCGGCCAGAGTTACAGATGTACAGGGTCCATTCCAGACCTCAGGCCAGGGAGCTGAGTTCCGGAGCCTCAGCCGTGGCACTTTGCCCTGTGTAGAAAAGCGGGGCCCAGAGAGGGAGCCAGGACAGGCAGGTGTGGTCTTCTCTGGTCGACCTGTGCCTCTGCCCACCACTCCCTGCTCCGCATGTGGCAGGTCTCCACGCCTCCAGGGCCCCCTTCCCATGCACAGTGGGCCAACGGGAAGCAGAAAGCAGGGGCAGCAGAGGTGGTCCAGCCAGCCCCGGCCCCCAGGCCTCAGGACCACTGGCAGGCGCAATCGGTGGGCTCCTGCACTATGTAGGGCACCCATGAGGAGTTGGTGGCACAGAAGAGCTGCACGTAGCGTCGCTGCAGGCCCACCTCGCGGCAGCACTTGCAGAAGCGGGCGTAGGTGTTGACGTTATAGTTGTAGATGCTGGCGGACGGGCACCTCCCGTCGCAGGACACCAGGTTCACCTGGAGAGGGGCAGGCCATGAGACAGCCCGTAGCTGCCCCAGCCTTCTCCACCCCACTCCTGGCTGCCCCCCTCCTGTCACCGCGTGCTCTGCAGGTGTCCCCTCCTGTCACCAGATGCCCCCTCCTGTCACTAGATGCCCCCTCCTGTCACCACGTCCCCTGCAGGTGTCCCCTCCTATCACCAGATGCCCTCTCCTGTCACCGGATGCCCCCTCCTGTCACCACGTGCCCTGCAGGTGTCCCCTCCTGTCACCAGATGCCCCCTCCTGTCACTGTGTGCCTTCCCAGGTGCCACGCACTGGAGTGTTGGTCCTGCAGTCATTCTTGCGGATGGTCATGCGGATGGTCACCTTCTTGCAGGAGCGTCCATCCTCTTTACCTGTGGAGACCAGATGGTGAGGAGCTGTGGCTGAGACGTGCTCCCTAGGGGCAGCAGGGGGGCCAGACTGGGCAGTTAGTGTCATGCTAGAAGGTCCCTCTACCAGCGTTAGTGCTCATGCATCTGTGTCCCGCTGTGCGAGAGGCCCCAGTGCCCTGGGATGGGGGGCAGCAGGGAGGCAGGGGAGACTGAGGAAGCCTGTGATGGCCTCAGGGTCCTGGGTGAGGCTGGGAAGAGGGCAGGCTGCCTCCCTAACCCGGCCTCAAACCTATTTCTAATCTCTCTTTGGAACATGTGATGTACCCTCACTTCTCTCTGAGCCTCGGTTTTCCTACACAGAGAGGCCTTCTAGTGCTCACATTCTGTCACGTCCTGGCTGCATGGAAACCCTGGACCCCATCAGTCTCCCCATCTTTCAAACTGGGCCAGCATTCACCCCAGTCAGAGTAGTTAGAAGACTGGAAAATGAGAAGCCTGGACCAAGCCTCCCACAGACCAAGTCTCCCACAGACAACCAATCACTGGGCTCATTCACACCCTCCCCTCCTATAGCGATTAGCTCACACACCTCCTGGCCAGGGCCTTTCCATCCCCTGCCTGAAGACACAGCTCCCTCTTCCCACCTGGCCTCCCTCCCCAGCCCCTCCCAATCCAATCCTACCCTGGGCACCCCCAGCATCCTATCAGACACACTCCTGCTGTTCAAGTTTTAGGGCCTTCTTTTGCACAGACCCCTTCCATAGTTTGTTGAGCTCTGTTCTCACTCAAAATGCAGAATCACTTTCATGCCTCCAAATGGATTTGTAATTATGTGTTCTTTTCTTAGTGAGGCCCCCCAAGTTGCAAACATGTCACTTCCCAAAGGACCAGAAGCATCTGTCCTATCATAGATTGTACGTCTTATCCTATCTCTCCCACTAAAAGGTCAGCCATGAGGCTCTATCCAGGCAGTGTCTGCAGCTAAGTTCACTTTGTCTTCCCTATCTGCTCACAGGAGGCAGGAGGACTGAGGGCTGTCTTGGCCACGCCACTCAGTCTGGCCAAGTGATCGGCAGGAGCAAAGAGGTGGCAGCTTCAGGCACTGGTGGGCACCAGAAAAGCGGGCCTCTGAAGCATTCCCATGCAGCCCGGGACCGGCTCACTACCCAGCATGCACTGATGGCTGCATGGCCTTGGTCAGAGGCAGGGAGCAGGGGCACCGCCCACCTCCCCCACCCCCAGAGCTCAGGGCCACTTAGCAGAAGGGACTCTATTGGAAGTAGCAGTGCAATTGCCCATCTCCAGTCCCATGGTCTTCCAAGGTGAGTACCTGGGTGACAGTGGACACTAACCCGTGGAGGAGAGGCGGGGCTAACGGGGACCACGGGAAACAGGGTCCCCGGGGAACCTGGGGAGAGGGACATGGGTTGCAGGTCACATGGGGGCATTTGGGACATTCAGGGAGCATGAGCTGTAAGTCAGAGATCAGCCAGTGAGGCCCTGAGCCCAGTTTCCTTGGTGTTTCTGCTATGGACATTGCAGGGTCCCAAGTCGCACAGCCCTCCAAGGAAGGTTCTGAGGCCCCCCGGAGGAGGAGAGGCTCGTAAGCAAAGTCCCTAAGGCTGATTGGGAGGTGCATGCATTCATGGCTGGGGGCTGCAGGCTCCAGGGGCCAGTGTGAGGACAGATGCACGAACTCTCACTCAGTCTCTGTCAGGGACCCTGTGGGCTTGAGTCCCACCCAGGAGGTACCTCCATGATCAGGGCTCCTGACCATGAGGAGAATTCACATAGGGGCCACCTGGATGGGGCATCTTGGTAGGGGCCAGCGGGGGCAGAGTGATCGGTGAGTTACTGGCCTCCTGGACACAATGTCCCAATATCCCTTGCTTCCAACAAGAAGCAGAGGCTTGTGCTGGCCCAGGGACACGGGTGTGGTCTCTGCTCACCTGCACATCTATACCGGTGCCATGGTCCTCATGGCAAGGGTGTCATCCCTTCATCACCTCAGCCCACCATCAGAGCCACCATCAGAGATGCCAGGACAGGAACCCCAACATGACATGCTGTCTCCCCCATCCACGTCCCTCACCCTGTGCCTCTACCATGCTACTCACATGTCCTGCAGCACCCTTCCAAGGAAGGCACCACAGAGCCCCCAACCTAGAGGGAGAGGAGGGTTGGTGAGTGGGAGACCCCTTGGGTGGGAGACCCCTTGGGTGGGAGACCCCATCCCAGGAGAAGCCAAGATCCAAGGCAAAAAGAGTTCAAAGTCTTGACTTGAATCCAGGCCAGGAGCTCCAGGCCCTGATATCCACTGGGCCCTGACCAGAGGGAGAAGGGCCCTGGGTAGACCATGGAAGAGCTGCAGGGGTGATTCTGACTGATTGGGACACTGCACTAAGGCTGCTGTGGTCCCAAATGAGGACAGAGGCTGGGTTACCCTGGCACAGGGCCTCTTGTCTTACCAGAGGCAGCTCCCCTCAGCCCTCCTGCCCCTGTTAGTACCTCCCTGAACAGAAACACAGGAAGGGGAGGGTTCTGGGGATGATCCATGTGGGTGAGTGGCCTGGGCTTTATCTCAGTCCTAGATAAGATACTCCTTTGCTCTGGGCTTAGTTTTCCACCTATAATATGGTGACGATTAGCCCCGGTAACCCTCCTCCACTGCTGTAAAATGAGTAACAGCAGAAGTGAAGCTTCTGGTGAGCAAGTACATATGGTGTGTGTGCACACGTGAGTGTGGATCAGTGTGTGATTCTGTGAGCATGTGTGATCCTGCACACGTGAGTATGCATTTCAGAGTCCATACATGTATGCGTGTCTTTGTTAGCTAGTGAAGATCAGAAACATTTAAATATCCACGATCAATCTCAGAAACCTTAATAGTTCAACAGTGTCCCCCAAACCCTCCAGGAAATGCTTCTCTGTGTGAACACCAGACACCATTAGCCCATCCCAGGACTGAACAGCACATCTGTGTGGTGTGTGTGTGCAAGATGCCTGGTGTGTGAGGGTGCATGGTGTACGCTCTGCTGGGTAGATGTGTTATCCTCCCTGTGGTGTGTGTGATGTGAGAGTGACTGGCTGCCCTGGTGTGTGTGTGTCAGTGTGCCTACAGCATGCGACAGTGTGTGCATCTGTTTGCATCTGTGTGTGATTGTGGTGTGCATGGATGTGAGGGGTGATGTGAAAAGCACAAACACACATGGAGAGATGTGGAGTCGGGGGACAGGGGGCAGGTATGGGCTCCGGGAACCCCTGATCCCACATTCCTGCACACAGGACCTCCTGGCCTCCTCCCTTCCCCTCCCCCATCAGCAAGACAACAGAGGTCGGGCCTCAGGCCATGCTGCAGGGCAAGAGGCTGGCACGGACCTTGGCACACTCGGTCTCGTTGAGAGGGGGGCAGCTGATGGGCGAGCGGACAAGCACAGCGCCCAGGGCGGTGCTGCTGCAGTGGTGTCGGGCGCAGTCTGCGATCCAGGACGCCCCAGTCTGTAGGGCACAGAAGCTGGACTGAACTGATAGGCACAGCTCTGAAGACAGGAGCAGACTGCGCAGGCCCCGTGGGCCCTGGGCCGAGGTGTCTCCTGCTGGAGCACCTCCCAGGTGAGCAGTTCAGGGCTTGCCTACCAGGAACAGGGACGTGGTGCCGTTGGGGAAAGTGAAGAGGCAGGATACGTTCCTGCAGGAGCCACAGCAGGCCGCCAGGTCCCGTGGGTGCTCATACTCCTGGTTCTGCAGGGCAAGGTGCGCCAGGATGGGCTCAGTCAGGGGCCCACCTCCACGCTCCTGCCTCTCCACTGAGTTTGTCTCTGAGCCAGGCCACCTGCAGAGGCCCAGGGAGGGGAGCTGCCTGCATCCTCTCTCAGGCAGGAAGGGCATCCTCGTGCTTACCCTCTGCCTGCTTTAAGTACATCGCTGGCATTGAGGGACCAATTTGGGTCCCAGTTCCTGTGGGAACTGTGACTGGATCCCCTTAAGCCTCCATCTTCCCATCTACAAAATGCAAATAATCCCAACCCCTTTTATTCAACAAATACTTGTCTAGCCCTTGCTGGAAGCCTGTCGCTGTTTCAGGTGCTGGTCCTGTCTCTGTGCTCAGCAAATAGTTCAACACAAACACACAAACCAAAGCACAGAGCACGTGCCAGGTATCTAATAAACATATGCTTTTCAGGCACCACCCTTGCCAAGCCTTCTCTCTTGCCGTTCACCCTTTGGCTTCTCACAGACCAGCCCTAGTCTCAGTCCTTTCCATAGACATCTTGAGGACCTCCCCACTCCCTGATGGCCCTCCCTCTAGACTGTGTCCAAACTTCAGGCCAGGTCAAGAGCCCCTCTGATTGCCAGAGCACCCAGCCCTCCAGATCCCACGGCCCCCATCCCACACTGCCCCCTACCGCCTCGCAGTGGACATCACACAGCACAGAAGTGGTGTTGATCTGGTAGAAACCAGTGAGCGGGTCCAGCACATCAGTGCAGCGGGAGGTGTGGCACACGCCGTCTGCAGACAGCTCCACCACCGTCTGGCCCGGCTGCATCACCCCCAGCTCTCGGCTCAGACACACGGCGGCCTTTACTGGATGGGCGTACAGGGTGACAAATGCTACCAAGAACTGGGCCCCACCCAGGGCTTGCCCACATCAACCCCGCCCCACAGGCTCCCTCTCCCGCTTACCACACTCGTATTTGGCACAGCCGCACACATTCTCCACACCACGCATGAACTCCTCATCCAGCTGGGACTTCTCCCACTGTGGGGTGGAGGCGGTCAGCAGCCTGGACTGGGAGGCCCGGTCCTGCCCCAGGAACACACTACCATCGGGCCCTCTCTACATCAGTGGCCTCCTTGCAGTGGGTGGGGAGCAGGATGGGGTGCCTGGGTGTCTTGGGCACCCTGACAGTTCAACCTCCCCAACATTGAGGGAGAAAGGTCCAGTGTGACTCCCCACGGAGCAGACCCCATGTCTTCTCCTGGGTCTCAGATCTCTCCTTCCATTTTGAACACGTTGGCTACATCGACCAGGGACTGAGGTCTGGCTGCTGGCCCAGAGCCCTGCTTGGCCCACTAATTCTCACCCTTCTTCACTAGTTGAAGGAAATAGAGGAGCGATGGGACAAGGAACAAAGTTACAGGGAATGTATATTGGGGAGCGGGGAAGACAGGTCCAGAAAATGATGGAAAAAACATGATTTTGAAGGTAACTTTACATTTCTGGAAGTATTTCCACTGTTCTCTGTGGTCATGCATGGTTAAGGGAATGGTCTCTGGAGTCAGATTTCCAGTCCTGGCTCTGTGATTTACTAGCCTCCAGACCTGAACCTCATTTACTTGTTTGTGTAATTGAGATAATCAAAGAATCAATCTTATTGGGCTTTCACGAGAATTAATATGATTGTGTGTGTATATATATGATCAGAGAAAGTTCCTGGCACATAGTTAGCTCTGAATAAACAGTAGCTCAAGTCATGATTACTGCCACATCATCATCATTATCTTTATGTTCACTATCTCCACCCTCCCTATCTGCACCATCTCCATCGGCACCATCTCCATCTCTACCATCTCCACCTGCACCATCTCTATTTCCACCATCTCAATCACCAGGCCCATCATTGTCATTGTCATTATCCTTCTACGTCAGCCTCACCAGAACTCTGAAGCACATATGTCTGCTTTACAAAGCAAGGCACTGTGCCTGACAGCAGAGCTTGGGACAAGAATGCTGATTCGCAACCCAAGGCTCTTTACACTAAAGGAACAGGGTCTCCAGTCAAAGGGACAGAGAGGAGAGAGGGAGACAGAACAGAGAGTTTCCATACCAGATGGCACCGGGGCACTGGAATTGTATCACAGTCACATTCTGAAAAACAGGAGAGACCAGGACCCATCTCACTAGAGATATCCAGGTAGAAACCCCCTGTTTCCAGGCCCCTTGCTACAGGCACAGCCTCCCCTCCACCTGCCCCAACCCCAGGGGCTGCAGCTCCCCAGCTGGGCAGGGGAGGTAGTGATGGATCCTAAAACCAAACTCCAGATGTGGGGTGAGGACAGACAGAAGGGCCCATCAAAGCTCCCTTTGGTTTCTGGGCTTCATCCCTGTCTGTGTGCAGAGCCCACTCAATTCTAGGGCAACTGTGGGGTCTCTCCAGAAAGAAACACAGCAAGGGTGGAACTTCTAACCACCTGCATTTCCCAAATATATGTTCCAGCAAGCTTGGCTTCACTACTCTGGGCCTTTGCCTGTGAGTGGAGTCAGTTCCAGGCTGTGAGGGAGTTGACCACCGAGGTGCATGTAGGGGCTACACCAGCGTCAAGGTGAGGGCTGCTCTAAGCCAGGGTGACCATGAAATGCTCTTCCAAGGCCACTCGTGCAGCACAGGGTGTCCCGGGGCAGGAACTTACCACAGGACTTGTAGGGGCAGCAGCGGTCTGGGCTCCAAACCTCCACCAGGGCAGTGCCCAGGCCACACTCCACTTGCGGGCAGCGGAAGTTCTCACACACTGTGTGGGAGGGGAGGCGGGGACACATCAGCCGCAGGCAACTCTGACGAAGGAGGAGGTACTACCTCTGCTGCGCCCCAGTATCCTCAGACGCTCCGGGACTGTGGAACTGTTAGCACAGGCAGCTAGGCAGACATGAGCTGAGGTGGACAAGAATCCCAGGTGAGTAACACAACGGCAGCAGGCTGTGGGACCGGGGGAGGGTGTCAAGAAATGTAAAAGGGGACTTTTGAGAACAGAGAACTTTGAAATGGCCAAGACACAGCCAGAGGGCATCCAGAGAGGTATCGTGACCCGGCGGCCAGCCAGAGAAGCCCCTGGGATAAGAAAAGCAGATATAAACTTGCCCCCAGAGAAAGGCCAGCACACTTCTTCTCCACCTCCTCGAGAAACTGAGGCTGCCATTGGATTTCTTTCCACACACACTTTCCTATTGCCTGTTAAATGCTTACCAGAGCCAGGTCCACGCACCTGCCATCTCCGTCTCACTAAAACACTGAGGCTGCCCATTTGGAACTGCTTCCAAATGTGCTTTCTATTACCTATTAAATTCTTACCAAACTTTATTTTTCTGTCTGGCGTTTCTGAATTCTTTTCACTTGCTGAGACAAGGGCCGAGGTTCATTTCTTCACTTCGCAAAGTTGACAGAATTACTTTCAGAGGCCCTAGTTCTACTCCCGTGTAGCCTTAGCAACATGACAATGTCAGAACCTTAAAGCCAAGTTGGGTAAATCAGGTTAAAGAGGGTCATTGTGTGGTAATGGTGGAAACTAGACTTTTGGTGATGAGTATGATGGAGTCTACACAGACATACTTCGGTATGCCTGAATTCTACATAATGCTATAAATCAATGTCATTTCAAATTTTTAAAAAAAATGAAATGGAGGTAAGATGGAAAGACTGACAGTCACTACCCTAATCCAGGCTGACGTGAACATCAGTTATGGTGACTCAAGCAGACTGCACATGGCTTCTGATGTTATGTACTATGAACTTTACTTACAGTCTAGCCAAAGATTTGTCATTTGAATCCACTACATCTCAGATCTAATTTCCAGTTCAGAGGAAGCATAAACAGAAGAGCAAAATATTCCTGCTTAAGAGGAATAAATTCAGAAGGTGGAACTTCCTACAGGACCATGCAATTTGGTGTTCGCTGGAAAAAGGAATCTGTGCTAGAGTGAAAGATATTCAAGTGACATAACGTTTAATGTGCAGTCTTGGATTGGATACTGGATTGGATGAACCAGAAGAATTATGTACCAGGTCTGAGAGAACCCAGACAGAGTACCCTCCTTTTGGTAAAACACACACACATATAAAGGCATAGAGAATGTCTGGAAGGATATGTACTGAAGTGTTGGCTGTGGAATATCTTAAGAGGTAGGAAGATACTATTTTCATTTTCTTGTATTTATGTAGATTCTGTAGTTTGCACACATAGTGCTTTTGTAATGAAATTATAATGAAGATTGGGAGGAAATAATATCAATGGCCCCCAATTATTGAGCACCTATTGAGGACCATTAGGTATTTCACATGTATTATTGCTAATCCTCACAACAGCCCCTCAAGGCAGATACTGTGTTCACCATTTTACAAATGAGGAACTTTGGTTCAGAAGACTGGTGTCTTGCCTCAGGCCGCAGAGCTAGTAAGTACTCAACCCACGTGATCAGACTGACTACACTACAGCCTGAGAACCACGAAGAGGCACTGTAACAAGAGAGAGATGAAGAGAGAAGCAGGCGGAGGAAAGAGAAGAGAAGAGGAGTGACTTTGACCTTCTGCTTCGATCAGCTTTGTCAAGAATTGTGACAGTGACGCAGGGGAAGCTGACAGGTCAGAGGCTGCCAGGTGTGTGGGGAGAACACTTCATGGGACCTGACATTGTTTCAACGTTAGTTTCTTGACACTGAACCCGGCAGGGCTGACCAGGCAGAGGCCCTCACCTACGCGACTGAGGTTCGCCTCATGGCTTTCCTGTAGTCAGTATGCAAGGCAATTAAAACAAAATGAAGTCATGTTTGAAGCTGACCATTTTGTTCATTTTCATCCATGGACGTCTATATTGCTAAGCTCTACTGTGCCTAACGGACACTGTCAAGTTCATAGGACACACTGTTTTAAGATACCACATACGCAGTGCGCACCATTCAGGGGGTCTACACAGCACACATCTGACGGGAACCGCATCCAGCACACACTACATGAAGGCGCTGTGCACACAGCATGCCCTGCACTTCGCGTGAGCACCCGCCGCACTGCGCGCAGTCTGTGCTGTAGAAGGTAGGACGTCCACAGCACATAGATGCACACCACACAGACAGGCTCTCCACACTGTGAAATATCAGCAAGGGCCCACATCACAAACTAAGAGCGTCAGCAGCGTCAAAACGCAGGGTCTTCTGGGATGCAGCCTCCAGGTCCAGGAAGTATGGTAACACGGTAGCAGAAGGGACGCTGAAGTGGGGCCTCTGGGTCAGAGAATGAGGGCTGTGAAGCAATGCTGGGAGAACTGGGGTGGCCTAAGCATTTGTCCCTCAGTGTGGGGCCTCCACAGAGGCCCGTCACGAAGCCTCAGAGCCCCTTACAGCCTGGACGCCCACCATCCATCTCTCCAGCCTAGCGCTGCTCCCTGCGGGGTTCATCACAGCTCAGCTTCACGCTTTGGAGCTCACCACACAGGGGTCCCTGCTAATGCCTGTCTGACTCGCACTGGCCCCAGGGTGAGGGCTTTGTGACGGGGCCCCGTGGGGCCCTGGCCCCACGCCCAGCCAGGACTCACCGCACTGGTACAGAGGACAGCAGAGCTCCGTGGTGTTTCTGTCCACGGTGAGTTCCTCCCCTTCCTGACACTCTGGGATCGGATCTGGGCAGTCACCGCAGGCTGGAAGAAGAGGGGCCATTGTTGTCAAAAGCAGTCTCTCTCATGAGGGGTTCAATGCTGGGGGAGGGGGGCACCTAAAACCCAAGTGTGACAGGAGCCAGACCAACAGTGGCGTTCCCTGGTCTCGGGTGACAGGTCCTAGAGTCAGAATCAGAAGTCCCCTCTGTCCACCTAACGTCTCACACTGAACAAGCACCAGTTTCCTCAAGCCCAGTCATCTGCCGGTGAAGTGGGATGGGTTTCTTCTCTCTAGGCAGGATCTTATCCTTCTCCCTGTGCCCTCCCCACCAGAAGCGCCCACCCTTTCCCTGCCACCTCCCAAGGGAGCAGGTGGAAGGCAGGGGCTGCTCTCCAGGTATGCGGGCTGACACTTACCACAGAAGTAGGAGGTGCAGCATGACTCCCCAAGGCGGCCCCCAATCAGCATCTGATCTGGGCGGCAACTGGGGACCAGCTCTGCTTCACACTGGTCTGGGTCACACTCTGGGGAAAAGACGACATTCATGTCTAGGAGCAGACCCTACCTGGCCCCACTGGCCTCCCCTGCTGCCACCGCCCACACCAGGGGGCACTAATCTCCAGCCAAACTCAGTCCCCGCAGCTGTCCTGGCTCCCCTCAAGTGGCAGGGCTGCCCTCGCCCCAGGGCGCATGCGTCAGACAACTCACCACAGCTGTAGCTGGGGCAGCAGGAGTCCTCCCGGAAGTGGGTGAGGAGTCGGTGGCCTGGGCGGCAGGTGGGGGCAAGGCCCTCACACAGAGTCTGGTTACACACTGGTCCCAGGGAACCACAGGGCCTGTCACTGGAGGCTGGGACTCCTCCCAGCCTCCAGCACTGCCCAATTCCTGGACACCTGGCCCCCATGACTTCCTCAGCCCCCCAGAACCCACGCTCCTGGAAGGAGCCTCTGAGGGTCACCCCAAGGGTCCAGAAGAACGGCAAGAGTTAACACTCCTGGAGATGGGCCCTGGCCCAGCTGTGGTTCTAGGTCAGTATTAGCATCTGTTAATCTCACCACAACCCTAAAGTGGGGACTATGATCAGCCTGTGTTACAGGAGACCCCATGAGGCACAGAAGATGTGAAGTGAGCTGCTGAGGTTATAAGGTGGTGGAGGAAGTTTCTGTCAGGCTGCCTGGCACCACGGCCAGTGCCTGAAAGTCCTACAGGCAGGGTTGCCTGCTTCCCCCAAGGCACCCTCCACCGGACACCGCGTGCTCCCAGGCCTGTGAGCACCACCAGTCAGCGGGCAGAGTGCGAGATTTTGAATCTCCTACAGTTGAGGCAGTGAAGCAAAAGGTGGGACTCACCGCAAGCGGCCCCCAGGCAGCAGGGGTCTTCGGTGGGCAGCAGCAGGACCACCTCCCCAAAGCGTGGGCAGCTCTCAGGGCGGGGGCCCGGGCAGTCTATGTCCGCTGGGACGATGGTGTCTGGGGCGTGGCACAGGTGCTGGCAGCAGCCGCTGAGGGAGCTGTTCCAGGTCTCCCCCAGGGCCCGTGGCACCCCTGTGCTGTCAGTGCAGGCTGAGGGGGCATGGGAGAGTTGGAGGGCTGAGCAAGGTGGGGACCAGACTGTCCCAGGTTAGACACTTTCTGGAACACTGAAACCCCTTATGCAGACTGGGGAGGGCACAGATGGGCCTCTATCATGGGCAGGAGGAGGGTAAAGGAGATTCTAGGGTGAGGCCACTTTGGGGGGCCCTTCCTGGGAAGGAGAGGAACCTACCGCACTTTTCCTCCGGGATGCAGAGTGCTGAGTGGCGCCGGTGCAGGATGGTGCCCTCCGAGCAGATGCAGCCCTCACCCAGCACCTGGCACCGCTCAGGGTCCAGTGGACCCAGCACCCCATCTTGGCACGTCTCAGGGGGTTCACACGTTGCCAAACATGCCTGGTAAGTAGAGTCACTGGCACACAGGAAGGCTGCAGGGGCACAGGGGCACCAGGCCATCTCAGACCCAGGCAGGGTGGAGAGGGGCCTCAGAGTATCAGAGCATCTCAGCAGAGAGCAAAGGGTGGAGTGTCATTGCCTGCTTCCTCCAGACAGGGATCAGCAAAGCTCAGCCCACAGTGCAAATACAGCCGGCTGACTGCTTTTGCAAATCAAGTTTTAAACACAACCCGTTCGTTTACCTATTGTACAATACAAAGAGATACGCACCCCTCTTCCCCCTGCCTGCGGTCTGAGCCACACAGTCGCCCAAACCTTAAACATGTACTAACTGGCCATTTAGAGAAAAATCTTTGCCAACCCCTAGTTCTAGATAAGTACTTCCAAATTTTCTTGACAGTAAAAAGTAGTTGTTACATTAGGCTCCCACACACACAGGCACGGAAAACAGCGATTCTCAAAACTGACTGCAAAAGAATAGCGTGGGAGCTTCTCAAATCCTCTGCCAGGACCCCACCCCAGACCCAGTGAATTGGAATCTCTGATCGTGGGGTCTCGAAACTGCTTTTTGAAGTGACTTTAAAGGTTAACCAGGATTGAGAATCATTGATGCAGTTTAAAAAACAAAACAAAAATCCTTTGAATGAAATCATCTTTCTAGGAATAATACAGACTAGTATTTTCTATTCTGTTCTTCTGCGTTTTTTAAATGCTGCTACTGACCTCCAAAATGTATTTCATACCCACTGAGTTAGGATCCAGAGTTTGAAAAACTCCAGGTGATTTTGTCTTCTCCTCTTTCACCTGTCATATGTGAGTGATAGCCAACCTTTCTGGACGTATCCACGTTTACATTCAAATGACTCTAGGTCAGTTCAGCCCTGCCTGCCCCACTAATGGAATCCTAACGGGTGTGTGGAGATGGGTCTCACTTCCATGCTTGGAGAAGGAGGGGAGAGACTGAAAGAAGAGAAAGGCGAACGAAACTTCAAGGAGTGAATATTTACGGGATGGTAACTGCTGGGTATCTGTGAGGCACTTTACACGCATTATCTCATGTCATCTTTAAAACATCCCAGAGGGAGTTACTATTACTGTCTCTGTTTTACAGATGAGGCAAGCAAACTCTGAGAAATCAAACAACATTTGATTTATGAGTATGAATGATACTGAAAATTACTTGGCCAATGTATTAAAAAAGCTATTTGTAAAATAGTCATGCCTATAAATGCATATACATGAGTGAATGAGTCATTCAACTGGGGAAAGCTCAGACTTGGACTCAGGTTTGCGAGCCTTTCCTCACTCTAAAAGGAGTGAGAGCCACAGAAGCAACGGAGGGGACCCCCTGGCCCCTCATCCCCCATCCCAACTCACGGCAGTAATCGGAGCGCCGCCACTCAATGCACACGTGGAACTTGTGGCACATGGCCACGTAGACTGTCAGTGCCACGCAGGGCTGCTGCACATACTTGGTGTCTCGGATCCACAGCTCACAGAATGATTCCGGGGGGACCTGGGCATCAGGCATTGCTGCAGACCACGCTTCCCCACTTTCCAGGGCCCAGCTCCTCCCGGCCCTGCCCAGGGGCAGCAGTGAGCCTGTGTAGGCGCCAATCTCGTCCCCTGCTCAACACTTCTGGGGAGCGTACCCATCTGTCTGCCTCCCTGCCACAGCACTGGGTCCTCTGGAGGTGGGTGCTGCCACTCCCAGCTCGAGAGGCCCCACCCCCACCCCCACTGGCACGTACAAAGCGGTGGCAGGCAGTGAAGGTACGGTTGGACACCATGCGAAGGCAGGGCGAGCAGTCAGCCGTGGCGCAGCTGTCTGGGCGGAAGCGGGTCTGGCCCACCGAGGTCAGGGAGCTGGGCACCTGCCAGCTGTCCAGGAAGGGAGCAGGGTCCTCGTTCTCGCCTACCACAGAACCATCCTCCAGGGTGAGGTCATTGGTTGCGTCCCCGTCACAGATACCTGAAGGGGGCAGAGTTACCTCAGTCTTGATAATAATCACCACCAGTCCCAGGACCCCAGCTGTCACTTTGCATATTTGTATCAGAATTCTTTGATAATATTACTATTATCCCCATTTTATGGAGGTGAGAAATGGGGTGTGGAGAGGCTAGGAAAACTATTGTGTGAGAGAGTCTCTGTCCTCAGGAAATGCATGCTGAAGTATTTAGGGACACAGAGTAGACTGTCTTGAACTTACTTCCAAATGGTTCTGGAAAAATGCACATATGTAAATCACATGTACATATATGAATTACATATATACAGATGCACAGATACATATCCGTATGCATACATATGTACATATTCAAGAGGGAGAGACATGGGACAAATAAGGCAAAATGTGAACAACTGGTAAATCTGGGTAAAAGATAAAAGGAAGTCCTTGTTTTTTGCAACTCCTGAGCTTCACATATCAAAATTAAAAGTTATCCTTAAAAAATCTGCTTTACCAGAGATCATTAGCTCATTATAACACTTGCTTCCTCTTCATTTTGGGCAGTCAGCTAACCTATTTTTCCCAGGTTCCCCTGTGTTTGGAGGAGACCATGTGACTGAGTCCAGTCAATGGGATGGCAGTGAAGATGATGACATCACTTCCAGATCTGGGCCATGAAAACTTGCCAACTCTTTTTCCTTATGTGGAGTTGGACACTCATGTTGAAAATGGCAGAACTACCAGATAGAAGAAATCTGGGTATCTGAATCATCTCTTTCCATTTGGGAATTTGTATGTGCAAGAGAGAAACTTATATTGTGTTAAGGCATTGAGCTGTGGGCAGAGCTGACATCTGTCACAGCTTTTAACATGACCTTAACTTCCAGCTTCATCTCTTACACTCTGGACTCCAGACACACACTCCCTTCTCCTTGACTTTGCTTATGAGACTTCCTCTGCCTAAAATGCTTTCTCAGAAGTCCTTCCCTCTAGGGACTATCAGAGGCACCATCCATGACCTTCTGTTTGTTCTGTTCAGCTCTGTGTAATTGGTTTTGGTTTGCAAGTCTGTCTTGCTCTCTGAAGGCAAAGTATCATTTGTTTTTCAGATTCTCACCCTCTGGGTATTCCCACAAGGTACCTAGGAAAGTGTCTTAAGATATCACGTGTTTGAATAAAACAGAGATAGCAATTAGCTGCCTTTGCTCTGGTACTTCGAACTGTGACTTAGTGAATACAAAGCATGATTTAATGTTCAAAAACCCTCCAATTGTGTCAACAGTCCCAGTAGCCACATTTCTGGTCTTGGCTTTAAGTCACTGTAATGTGTCACAAAGGTCTCCTGCTGACTACTGTTGACCACAGAAGTCTTTGCTGGGCATGGACAGAGCAAAAGGAAGAGACAGCGAGGAAAGGATAGTGGTGTGTGTGAAGGAGAAATGTTGGCGTAAGACTGGAAACTTCACAGAACAGAGATGGTTTCTGCATTGCCTGCTCTGCTGGGCATGGTTCATATGTGCTGGACAAACAGAGAGTGAGCACGGAGCAGACTTACCTGTATTCATGCCTATGGAGAGGACATTTTAAATATGGGGTGTGAGTATGAATGAACAAATGGGTGCAGGCTATGGATGGAGGGCATGCAGTTATGCGTGTGTATACGTATTCCTATGTCATCCATCATCATAACCAAGGCAGTGTCACGGAGTGCTCCATGGGGCCCCATGTGCTTGGACCCAGCAAGAAGCAGCAGTCCACATGCTGGTACTTATATTTCTTTCTATCAAAATAGATCTAGTCCCTAGGGACATGCCCTCTGCAATCCTGCTCCAGTCTGAAGAGCACTAGTTCTGTGTTTTGTGGTCGCTCTGCTCTGTGATCTTAGGCAAGCCACTTAACCTCTCTGAGCCCCCTTCTTTACTTTAATGGCCATCTCTCAGGGCTGCTGTGTAGATGACTGGAATAAGTGAGATGAGAATGTGGAAGTGCTTAGTGAAGTGCCCAGGCAGATGCAGACGGGAAGGATTATCTGGTATTAGGAAGCTATCAGGGAAGCTGACAGACAATCCGCTGAAGTGACAACTGGCTGAGGCCACAGCACTGCACCATCTCCCGACTGGCAGCTCCAGCCCCAGAACACGAGACAGTAGGTCTCTGCCCCGGCACCTCTGCCGGTCTGGCCTGGCACCTCATTGCCACTTCGACTGGTCCAGGCAGAAGTGGTCTCAGGGAGCCCCCACCCCAGTCCCCGGCTGGGTCCCACCTCACCGCATAGGCCATGACCCCGAAACTCGCTGGCTTTGCTGGCCTCGAGGATCATGAGTCCCGAGCTGTGTAGCCACTGGATCTGGAGGCGTGACGGTGTCTGGATCATGTACATATGGCCTGTGTCCTCGATTCTGAACCCATACCTGCTCACTGGGGGCCACACAGGCTGAGAGGCCACAGTCACCTGGCAGGGGGGTGGTGTTTGCAAAGTGAGATAGTTTGTCTGTCGATCCATTCATCCATCCATCCATCCACTTACTCAACAAACATTAAGCACTTACTGTGTGCCAGGCTCTATTTCAGACACAAGAGTCCAAGATGGCATGTAAGAATTCGAAAGACATTTTTATGAATACAAAAAATGAGACAAGAAATGCAATTGCAGGAGGCTATTTGCAACTCTTTGTCCAAATAAACTCAAAGCCTGAGGCTTTCTAGCCACTCCCTTCTTTCCTGATTCTGTTCAGATCCTTTCTTCTAGAAGTTTTCTCCCCAACCTCCCAGCCTGTAGGTTGGGCACCCTTCTCTGGAGTCCTCCCATCTCTGTGCCAACCATTCAGGCAGAATCTTATTGTTCTTTGATTGAGGCCCCCAGGGGACTGTGTGTTTCTTCGGGGTAGAAACTCTGTCCAGTTCACCTTTGAGTCCGCAGTAACTGCCTTTGGACCTGACATAAAATGGGGGCTCAGTCAATGTTTCTTGACTATGCTACACACCCTAATAATTCTCTGCCACACTTTAAATTCAAAGCTACAACCTTTATTACGTGCTGATGAGGTTGAATTTGGATGTATCATCATGGAGTATTAGTTTGACTGTCGAAATGGGAGAGAAAAAACAGGATTTAAAAATATTTATAATGACTTTACACCTTCTTCTCTCAAGAATTATTAATTTATTAATCGCTCCGCAAACTTTCCAGTGCACAGACCACTGCACTGAAATAGAGGGGCCCCAGACCAGGGGTGGGAGTCCCATCCCTCAATCTTGGGAAAGTCTGTGGCTCTCACACACCCTATGTCTTTCTAGCTGTGAAGAGAGGGATTAGGCTCCACGACACTGGTGTGTCCTCCAGTTCTGGGACTGAACATGCACATTTGAAATCTAGAGCTACTTATCTGTGTGCACACGGCTCCAAGTTCAGGTAAAGACAAAGACAAAAGTTTGACAGCTAAATACTTGGGTTTGGGCTTCAAACCAAGATGGAGTCATGATGACTGAATTTACCCTCTTGCTTTAAATAGCAGCAAAAACTGACAAAACCTTTCATGCATTTTGAGTTAATTTTTGTATATGGTGTTAGGTAGTGATCTAGTTTTAATATTTTGCATGTGGTGTCCAGTTTTCCTAGCAGCATTTATTGAAAAGACTGTCCTTGCCCCACTGTTCATCCTTCACTCTTGCAAATCAGTTGTCCATATTAGTGCATGTTTATTTCTAGGCTCTCAATTCTATTCCATTTATTTGTATGTCTGTTTTTATTTCAATACTATCCGACTTGATTACTATCGCTTCATAATACAGTTTGAAGTCAGGGGGCATGGCAGCTAATTTTTGTTCTTTTCCTAAGGACTGTTTTGGCTATTTGCGCTCTTGAGTAGTTCCAAATGAAATTCATGATCTTTTGTTCTATTTCTTTGAAGTAAGTCTTTGGGATTTTGAGGAGGATTGCATTAAATATGTATATTGCTTTAGGTAATATGGCTATTTTAACTATGATAATTCTTCCAGTCCAAGAGCACAGAATATATTCCCATTTCTTTATGTCTTCTATTTCTTTTAGCAATGTCATAGTACAGGTTCAGAGTACAGGTTTTTTACCTCTTTGGTTACATGCATTCCAAGGTATTTGTTTCTTTTTGATGCAATTGTTAATGTTTTACTAAGTTCTCTTTCTGCAAGTTTGTTACTTGTATATAGAAATGTTACTGATTTTTGGATATTAATTTTATAGTTTGTCACTTTATTATATTTACTTGCTGTGTTTCCCTGGAGACTTTGGGGTTCTTTCTAAATATTATTACCAGCAAACAGTGATAGTTCCACTTTTTTCTTTCCAATGTGGATACATCTGTGTGTCCTTTTCTTTTCTAATTACACTGGTAAGGTTTCCAACACTATATTAAATAGTAGTGGAGACAGTGGACATTCTTATTTGTTCCTCTTCTTAGAGGAGAAAACTTTTCGTTTTTCCCCCTTTAGTCTGATGTTGACTGTGGGTCTGTCATATGCAGCCTGCATTATGTTGAGGCATGTTCTGTTTATACCTATTTTTAGAGATTATTTTTAACATAAAAGGGTATATTGAATCTTATATGCTCTTTCTGCATCTATTGAGATGATTACTTGGCTTTTGTTCTTCCTTTTGCTGATGTAGTATATCACATTTATTGATTTGCATATGTAGACCCATCCTTCATTGTGCGGGGTGATTGTGGTGTGTGATTCTTTTAATGACTTGTTGAGTTTGGTTTGCTAATATTTTGTTGAGGATTTTTGTATCCATATTCATCAAAGACCCTAGTCTGTAATTTTCGTTTTTGGTGATGTTTTTCTCTGGTTTTGGAATCAGAGTAATGGTGGCATCATAAAAAAGCATATGGAAGGTTGCTTCTTCGAGTTTTTGGAACAGTTTGGGAAGGACTGGCATGAGTTCTTCTTTGAACAAATGGTGAATCCACCAGTGAAACCATTTGGTCTGGGGCTTTTGTTTTGTTTGGACACATTTTACTACTATTTCAAGTACCTTGTTTATGATCTATCTTCATTATTTCTGTTTTTCCCAATTTAGTCTTAGAATGTTGTGTTTCCAATCATTTGTCCATTACTTCTAGGTTATACAATTTGTTGCCATAACAACCTATTCACAGTATTCTATTATAATCCTCTATATCTCTGTAGTATTAGTTATTTCTCTTTTATCATTTATGATTTTATTTGTGTTTTCTCTTTCCTCTACTTTATAAGTCTGGCTAGTAGTTTATTTTGTTTATCTTTCAAAGAACCAGCTCTTGGTTTCATTGGTTTTTTTTGAACAGTCTTTTTTATTTTTATTTCCTGATTTCTGCTCCAAGTTTTATTATTTCCTTCCTTCTACTAGTCCTTAGTTTCATTTTATTCTTCTCTGTCTACTTCTGTTAGGTGAAAACTTAGTTGTTGGTTTTTTTTTTTTTCATTTGTGATTTTTCTTATTTCCTGACGTAGGATTGCTATAAATTTTCCTTTTAATACTGCTTTTCTGCATCCCTTAGGTTCTGATAAATCATGCCTTCATTTTCATCTGACTCTAGATATTTTTTAATTTCACCTTTGATTTCCTCATTGGATCAACAGTTGTCCAATAAAATGTTATTCTTTACTCCTTTGCAGTTTCCCTCTCTTTCCTCTTTTGGTTGATTTCTTGTTTTACACCACCATGATCTGCATGGGATCTAAATTTTGTAAATGTACTGATACTTGATTTGTGTCCCAACATATATTATCCTTGAGAATATTCCACAAATAACTGAAAAGAATGTGGGAGGTGAAATACTATATAAAGATCTATTCAGTTCATCTTATCCAATTTGTCACTTAAGGCTATATTTCTTTGTTGATATTCTGTCTGATTTGTTCTTTACTGGGAATGGGGTGTTAAAATCTTCTACTATTAACTCAAAATGGATTAAATACTTAGATGTAAGACCTGAAACCATAAAATACATAGAACAGGTAAAACTTGATAATGACCTAAGAGATATCTATATGAATTTGACTCTAATACCAAGGAAAATAAAATTCAAAATAAACAAATGGGATTCCATCAAACTAAAAAGCTTCTGCACAGTTAAAGAAACTCTCATCAAACGAAGGACATATCTACTGACTGGGAGAAGATACTTGCATATCATGCACCTGACAAGGTGTTTATATCTAAAATGTATTAAAAACTCATAAAAATAATAACAGAAAAGCAAAGAATTTAATCAAACATTGGCAGAAGATCTTAATATATAGTTCTCCAAAGAAGATATACAGATGGTCCACAAGCACTTGAGAAGATGTTTCTACTTTTCTTGTTATTAGAGAAATGAAAATCAAAACAATGAGATACTACCTCATACCTGTAAAAATGGCTATTATCCAAAAGACTGGAAACAACAAGTGCTGGCAAAGATGCAGAGAAAAAGGAACTCTTAAACACTTTGGTGGGAGTGTAAAATGGTGCAACTATTACGGAAAGTAGTAGGGAAGATGCCTCAAAAATATTGAGAATGGACATTTCTTATGATACAATTATTCTTTTGTTGGGTATTTACCCTAAAACACAGCAACACTAGTTTGAAGAGATACAGGCACCCCCATGTTCATTGCAGCATTACTTACGATAGCCAAGAGCTGGAAAGAGCCTACATGACCATCAACAGATATAAAGTGGATAAAGGAGATGTGGTATATAGACACAGTGGAATACTACTCAGCTATCAAAAAAAAAAATGAAATCCTGTCATTTGTAGCATTTGTAGCAATAAAGATGGGCCTAAAGGGAATTATGCTTAATGAGATAAGCCAGGAGGGAAAAGACAGACATCATATAATATTACTCATATGTAGTATATAGAGAAACCAAGAAAACAAAGGAAATAAATCAAACAAAAAACACCTTTAGGCATGCCCTGTGGCTCAGGCAACTGGGACACTAGAGTGAAAATCACATACAGGCACACAGTCCAAGGACCCAGGTTTGAAAAACCAAAAAGCAAACAAGCAAAACCCAAAACTATGAACAGCTAACTAACGATGTTTCTTCTTCCTCTTCCTTCCTTCCTTAAACACTTTTTCCTCCTCTCCCTTCCTTATTTTCACTCTTTTTATAAAAAAAGGGTTTTGAGTCAATCAAAACAGAGCAATGGACACAGAAAGAGAAGGGGGGAAGGTGGATGAGCAAACGTGGTAAAGGGGATTTATTGAACAGTGAAGGAAGAACTGCAATAGCAGTGACCCTAATGTATTACACACCAATGTGGATTTACTATGATGCACACCTTAAGCCTATATAATGGTATGATGCAATGTTCCTTCAATAACATTACTTTTTTTTAAACCTGAAAAAATACATGAAACCACAATTTTCAGACATTAAACAGCTGACAGTGAAGGAGAGGAATCCCTGAGAAAAGGAAAACAAATGACATGAGTTTTATAATTTTCAAGGTTATTGCTTAGAGAAAATTTCCAGACCATAGGAGAGGAAGGAGGAACCAGGTAATCAATGGGTTCCCCAAGTTTATGCAGCAAGAGTTGAGAGTTCACATAAGTTAAGAGAGAGTTTTCAGGGAGGAAGACAGAAGAAAAGGGAACTGAAGAGAAGGCAAGGAAGAGAGAGCAGAAGCTCCGCAGACTTCTCTGTCTCCTGACCCTGTCATGAATTTCCAGCTGGACACTGACTGGTTCATGCAGGTAAGAGAACTATGGGAGACCAAGGAAAGAAGTAACTGAAGGAGCAGACCGAAAAAACCCCAGACTGGGAGATAATACTTACACCTAATAAAGGAATTGTATCCAAACTATACAAAGAATTCTTAAAACAGTCAAATATATGACATAGTCTAAAATGTGCAAAAGATCTGGACACTTCATCCAAGAGGATATATCACAGAAAATAAAACCCATGAAAAGAAGCTCAAAATGATCAATAATTAGGGAAATATAAATTAAAACTACAGGGCGAGCCCTTTAGAATGACCACCAACAACCAGATTCTTCCGAGTGCGAGTAAAGATGTGCAGCAACTAGAACGTCATACATGCTGGTAGGAATTCTAAATGCCCATCATGGAAGACAATTTAGCAAGTTATTGCAAAGTCAGACCCTTCCATACAACTCAGCAGTCCACTCCTGGGGATTTAGTCATACAAAATCTTTGTGAAAATGTTTATGGGAGCTTTGCTATCACCCCACATGGAAACAAACCAAATGTCTTTCAATTGGCAAGTGGATACACAAATGGTAGATATATTATACTACTCAACCATAAAAGAAGGAACCACTGATAGATGTGACAAGGAGGAGTCCACTATAGACAGTCACGTGTCACCTAACGGGACTACATCTTGCATTGTTAGATAATTTCATCATTGTGACCCTCACAGAGTGGAATGACACCAACCTAGATGGTACAGTCCACTCTAGACCTAGGCTAAATATAGGGACCACCATTGTACTGTGACCCACAGCAGACCAAAACATCATGATGTGGTACATGACTGGACTGCAACTATTTATATGACATTCCGGAAAAGTTAAAACTGTAGGAACAGAAGACGGTCGTCAGGAGATGGGAGAAAGGTTGACAACAAAGTGGCACCAGGCAATGTGGGGGTGATGGAACTGATTGTGATGGCGGTAACATGACTGTGGGTGTTTGCTAAAACTTGTAGAATTGGACACTAACAAGGGTGAATTTTACTGTATGCAAATTATACCTTAATTTTTTAATGGAAAAAAAAGTGGATTATAAACCCCAGGGAGTTTTTTTAGGTAAGTTTTATCTTGTGGAAAATCCACTGCCCTAAGTCTTCCTCTCGAGAGCCCTACAGGGAGAGTTCAAGGGCAGATTCCAACAGGAAAGCTGCAGGCATGGGCTCAGGACCAGGTGGGGAGAGTCAGGACGTTAGGGCCTGAGGAGGGGACAAATCAGCCCGTTCACCCACCTGTGGGGAAGAGCAAAGGCGGGACCTTGGGGAGGTGGTCCACACAAGGGTAGCTGAGGTTGGATAACCAGCCTCCTTGAACAGGAGGGCACAATATGAAATGAATGAAGCATAAATTCAAGGCTCCTCACTTAGACAGCCCCTTCTTGGAAGGGGCCTTCGGAATGTATTCACAGGGCCATATATTTTTTTGTAAAAATTATAGAAGTTAGATTTTTAATAATCACAATTATTTAAGAACCTCTCTCTGGCCATTTCAACTTCCTTTCTGTCACCATATTCCTCCTGGTGTATTTCATTACCTGACACTACCGTGGCCACAAGCATTCTAACTAAAATCGCTTCTAAGTTTGCCTAGTTTTGCACTATTTTTCTTTAAGAGGCCTCCAATAGTGAATTAGCCTCAAGCCCCTCCGCCCTGGATACCCGCCTCTTTGACAGACTGTTGTCAGGCCGAGAGGCGGGTCTTTGATGCACTCACCTTCCGGTTGAAGCGGTCAATGGTGACCTGATGGGTCAGGTGTGTCACATTCAGCATCACCAGACAGAAAGGGGGCCAGTTCAGGTGCCCCTGCAGAAAGAGCCAGCTCTCATCAACCCAGAGTGCAGCATGTGGGCACACGCTCCCCAACCCTGCCACCTTCTGAGCCCCACTGGGGCCAGGCAGATGGTGCACAGGAGCCCATGGACAATTTCCGGCTCCAACTGTCTTCATGCAAACCCAGATCAATAAAACAAAACGCCTAAGCTGTTTCTTCCTATCTGTCTCACTGGGGACATCCTAGTAGAACATTCCTTGCGTGTGGCATCCTTGATCACAGGCTATCCTTGGGGTGGCACCCCAGTACCTGGGCACTTCCAAGCCTTCCTCAAAGACTAAATGGCTGGGACTCTCTGGGGAGGGCACAGGTCCCAGGACCGGCCAGGAGGTGGTACAGGCCCCTCAATCTCTCTGTGCACTCCTCTCAGGAGACCCCTGAGAGTCAGAGACAGCTGCTGTAGGGACTGGAGCACCTGTCTGAACCTCTCAAACTCAACTCACTGCTTGATCTCCCCTCCAAACCCAGGCAAATCCCAAGTCCCCATCAGAAAGGGAAGCAGGAGACGGTTACCAGGTTGGCGCTTTTGCAGTCCAGCACATGGACGGTGACAATTTCATCTGGGCTCTGATTGAGGACATAGATGGCCTCCTTGAACAGGGCTGCATGGCTCCCGTCGAAGGTTACGAAGCTCAGGTCAGGGAAGATGGAGCATCGGCCTAGAGGAGGAAAACAGAAGAATAGCAGATGTCCCCAGGGCTAAGCCCACCTAGGAACATGGGTCAGGTTCTGGGGCCTTTTTCTGGTGGGTCAGAGGCCCTGGGGTTGGGAAGGTCACTGAGAGCAAACATCACACAGAGATTGTAAGTCTCAGGATAGAAATTTGCCAGGATAGAGGTCATACTGAAACAAGAAATTCCACAGGAGGGCACATTCAGGTCAAGGTTCATGTAAGGCCGGGGTGCACCCAGGCAGAGGTCACCCTAGGGCAGGGAAACGAGGAGGCTCCGGTGGACGCAGGAACTCACAGGCACACTCCCACTGTGGGCAGCAGCGGTCCCCGCCCACCCTCACTGCAAGGCCCAAGACTCCACAGCGAGGGGGTGCGGCGCCCTGGGGACAGTGCTGGGACTGGTTCACACGGATCAGCTGGCCCTCCAGGCAGATATGGCGGACACAGTCCTGTTCAGCGATTGGCTGGGGTACAGAGTGAGGGACAGCATGAGCGCCCATACTGGGGTCACAGTCACTCTTTCTCCCAAAATGAGGGCACAAATCCTTTCCCATGCAAGTTCTCACAGGGCAGGGAACCAGAGGTGCACTACTAGGGAATGGAGGCCTTCACCCTCCATCCCACCCCCAAAACATACCAGTGGGGGCCTGGGGCAGGCTGAGCATGAAACTGGGGCTCCAGGGAGACCTGTGAAATCTGCCTGACCCACGTGGGGAACTCCAGTCACAGATGCAGCCTCACTAGCTGAGAGTCACAGAAAACCGAGCACATGCATGCGTGCATGTGCACATGCTCGCTCTCGCTGTTTTTCCTCACAAATGTACAGATGCACAAAAATAGACATCAGAGTGCTCACATGGAGTCTCACACTGAAACACAAGCGTGTGCACACACAGCCGGTGTGGCAACAGAAGCATGCACAGGCTGGCACACTCATGCTGTCACACTCCGGGCAGGCATCCCACCAAGTATCCCATTAGCCTCAGGGACCCAGGTGAGGTTTGGGGCAGGGCTGAGGGCGGTGCCTAAAGCACCTTCGCACAGCCAGAGGGTTAAGGAGACATTGCAGCAGGCCAGCTCCCTGTCTGGGGCCGAGAGAGCTGGTGGTGTCCAAGCCCAATGGCAAGGGAGTAGGGGAGGCATGGAGGGTCCACATTCAGGAGGGCCGAACCCTGACAAGTCACTCACGACACAGGTGGCAGATGTGTTGGCCTCAGAAGCACTGGCCAAGGCCTCAGATGAACCTTCTGAGAAGCTCTGGGCTGGAGCTGAGCGCCCAGACTGCACGGTGGTGGCTTCTCTCACGGGCTCTGCCGGGGGCAGAGGTCCTGCTGAGGTTCCGTGGGCCTCAGACAGCTGAGGGAGCAGAACCAGTGAGCTCTCTCGGGAGGCGGTCCTGGCTGAGACACGGTTCAGGGGATACGATGTGGGCACCCGTGGCACTGTGCCGGCCCAGGGACCCAAGGCCTCAGTTACCAAGGTCACTAGAGTGTGGGCCACAGCGGGTGTGAGCTCTGTGGGTGGCCCCTGAGCAGAAGCATCGATCGAGGTGGGCAGAGACACTTGCTTGGACAGGACGGCCAACTTCTCTGTGGTACTCTTTGGTACAGCCATAGAGACTGTGACAGTGGACCCCTCAGGCATGGCCATGGCTCCAGAGGTTGGCAGTATGGCTCCCGGAAGCGGGCCTGGAGCCTGAGGGATGGCGTGACTGGGTGGGTGCATCTGGGCTGTCACAGCTGGGGTGACAGGCACTGCTGGGCTGAGCGTCCCAGCAGGCGGAGTTGCAGCCACGGCGACAGATGTGGCCTGTTGCTGGAGTGGAGGGGTGACGACAGAGCCCTTCGGGCCAGGTGTCGCCACTGGGGCAGACGTGCCCACCTTGGCCAGGGGCAGGCTGGTGTCTGGAGACAGGACAGAGAGGAGCTGAGGTGGCTGAGTTGACTCCAGAGACTTGGAGTGTGTAGTTCCTAGTCCAGCAGTGACCATGGACAGGTGTGTGGCCGCGGGAGGCTCTGGGAGCAGAGCGGGAGGCCTGGAGGCTGTAATGATAGGCAGGGTGGGGCGGGGCTGGGCAGTGGGGAAGGGGCTTGGAAGTGGGGGTGACGGCAGCCCCATGGGCTGGTCAGGGCCAGGTTGGACCTCCTCTGTGGGTGGCACCATCTCCACTCTCTTCGTCGTCAGAGGCCTGACAGGAGCCTGTCCTGCCTCGGTGTGGGGGCTGCTGGTACTGGACACACTCTGGGTCTGTATGGGCTGGGCGATCACTGTCCTGTTTAGGACCTTCGTTACTGCAGGTGTCATCAAAGCTGAGGAAGTGGGGGACCTGGTGGTCACTCCAGGGGAAGCCATGGGCCTGGAGGCAGGACTTGTGGGCACTTCCAGGCTGGGGGAGGGCTGGGAGGGTGCCGTCTTAGCATGCCAGAAGCCGGGACCCGGGACCGTCACTGCTTTGGTCATGAGTGGAACTCGAGGCACAGGGGGAGATCGGGAGGAGACTGTGGTGTTGGGACTCCCTGCAAAGGTCATAGTCACCCGAGTTGTCTCCATAGAACCTGACCCCATGCCAGGTGTGGGCATCTGCTGAGAAATGGGGAGGGATGAGGACTCTGGAGCACGGTGGGTGGGTAGGTTGCTGGTGGTTACTCCCTTGCTGACCAGGGCCTCTGTGGGGTGGGCAGGGAGGTTAGATGCAGTGACCGCTGGTGATGGCTGCAGTGTGGCCTGGGTGGGGCCTGGAGACAGCGCTGCTCCCTCAGCGGCTGCCACGGGTGGGTTCAGGGCTGTGGTGAGCGGGGCAGACGGGGTAAGTGCTGGCCTGTGGGAGGGAACCCTGGGAGTTTCCTGCGGTAACTGCAGCTCCTTGTCACTGGGGGTGGGCAGCTCTTCCCAGGGGGGCAGGGTCGCACTGCCAAGGGCCTCCGCAGAAACCAAAACAGGGGGCTCCACACCTGGGGCAGTGAGAGAAGAGGCTCAGGTAATTGGGTGACTGCCGCCCCGACCACCCCCAGAGTTTTCACTGGGCAGGGCTCCCAGACTGCACCCTAGAGGAGCGGAAGATGCTCTGACAGCTAGACAACCCAGGTGCCTGTGTCATGTGGTGTTTGATGACAGGGAAGATGGTGCACACCTGGAGTCTGTGGAGACCTCTGAGCCCAGAACCAGGAAACCTCAGGCCTAAGTCTGGCTGTGCCATGTTCACGCCACAGGAACCTGGGTCCCCGGCCTGGGCTCTCTGTGAAATGGGGGACTGCACTCTCCTACCAGGGGCCCTTGGCTGGCCTGGGGACTCTGGCTCTGACCTGTCAGCGAGACCCTGGGGATTGACAGGGAATCGGGAGGGATACAGATCCAGACCACTCACAGTCCTCCACGTAGACGCAGCGCTGTGTGACTTCATCCAGGACCTTGGGCGGGGGACATGCTGGCACACAGCCTTCCACCCTGAGGACGGAGCAGGGAGCAGGTGTGCGGTCTGGAATATGGGAGCGCCGCCTCTTCTCCCCAGAATGGGACACAGACCTTGCTCTTTGCTAGGACGCATAGCGCGCAGGAGCACACACACGCTGCACTCTTCCGCACGCTGCTGCCGCGCAGACCGAGCAAACGCAGGTCGGGTCTGGGCACGCGCACTTGTGCACACACGCTCAAGTGTTTTCCTTCAGGCGCATGCTCATGCACCCCCCACGCCCCCAAATATTCACCCAGACACACATATATGGCGTACAAACTACTGCAAACATGCGCACCTGTGTGTCCTCAGCTGCACTAGCAACCAGACGCCGGCAGCTCACACACACACAAACGCAGCTGCACGAGCCCAGGCACACTTACACACACAAGCACGTTAGGGGCTCAGCTATAGGCGTGACACACAAATAGATACTTGCTATGCTCACACAAGCCATGTTCACCCCATACACAGAACCCCCCCCCCACAGCACAAGTATCTGTGAATTCACACCTCTTGTTACACACTCATGCCTGCGCCCACACTCTGTACAAGCCCATCATGCATGCACACACTCAAACACACTGCTGCACACACCATGCCTCCACAGCCCCTCACCTGGGCACATCTCTGCAGCTGGCTGCCCGTGGGTCCCGGCAGGTTTGGAAGCAGGGGCTGGCGCAGGCATCATAGCGCCACTCACAGGTGGGGTAGGCAGCTCCCAAGGGCTTGGCCTCTGGAAAGGTGACCCACCCAGGAGTCCCGAGACTGAGATGGGGCACCAACTCCAGGTCAGGAGTCAGAGCCCAGAGGTGAGTCCTGCTCAGCCCACATTGGCCCTGCCCTGCTGCCCCATGGAAGAGACAAACGGACAGATACAGGCAAACTGAAGACAGATAAACACCAACCAGGATGCTGAGGCATCCTGGTGCTCAGAGTTTAGGGCCAGGTCTGGGTAGCAGCCTATGTACGTACAGCCCAAGAACCCGGGTTCATGGCCTGGGGTTGGGGAAGCTTAAAATAATAAACAACCAAATAAACAAAATGCTTCTTCCTCCTCTCTCTTTCCGCCTGCCTGCCTTCATTCCTCTAAAAATACTACGCCAGGGGAACTGTAACCGAGAGTTGGGGTGGGTGCCTGGGAATCCTTGGGTTGGGGCTCTGGGAATGTGGTGTGCAAGTGAGGATGAGGGACCTGTGCAAGAGACAGTTGGAGCTGGGCTTTGGTCAGTGACCCCAGAGGAGGCTGATCTCTCCAGAGGTTGCTCCATCATCCTGCGTCCCTGGGATTTTGGTGACCAGACTTGCCTCATATCTTGGGACACTGTTACCTCTTCCTTGTTCTGTCTCTGGCTGGTCCACTAAATGATGTGAGGAGGCTGTGCCTTGAGGGATGAAGAAGGATATGGGGGAGAATTCTTCGCCCTCTCAACCCAAGGCTCTGAGGGGCATCCAGCTCTGGACAGGAGACAGCTGCTCCCTTCTAAGCCCTGCCCTCTTTCTCCCAGAGAGCCTCCCTGAGGAGCCTCCTCATAAGCTGGTCTCAGGACCTGGACGGTGTGGTTTGGTGAAAGCACTGCTCTAGGTGCCCCTAGAAACTCGTAAACAGCACCAAGGACCCCACATTTTACAAATAATGACTCACAATAGTCCTATGAAGCAACACTATTGTCCCCATTATATAGACAAGGAAACTGAGACACAAAAGATGCTTAAAAAAAAAAAATTTAAACTTTCCCAGGGGAGAATTCCTCAGAAAAGGCCCAGTGGCCAGTGCCTTGACGAATGAGATATCCTCAAAGAAAGTCTGTAGCCTATGGGAGTTCTGAGGCAGACAAGATTCCAGGCCACCTTAGCATAAGCAACAAGTATCTGAAACCAGGACCTGGGCAGGGAGGTGTGGGCAGGCCCTGCATCAGGCTGAAGAGAGATCCCCCCACCACCACCCCGGCAGCCCCTTCCTGAACCCCATCCCCGACACTACAGCTGACCATGAAAAACCTGCTTTCCCAAGATCCCTGAGACCAGAATGGAAAACTCACATCAGGGAGCCCTGATTATGTGCCAGGGCCAGAGCAAAACCCACAAGAGGCAGTCATTCTCACAACTGCTGAGGCCAACACCCCACTCTACAGGTGAAGAAACAGGGAGACAGGGGTGTCTTCCTCCTCTGAGTGCCAAGGACCAGAGTCAGGAGCTGAGCCCAAAGCTGTGTGACTTCAAATCCTGGGCTCATTTCACTCTGCCTCTGGGTCTTCCCAGGAAAGATGGAGTCTCGCCATCCTGGCCAGTGATGGATCTGCCCTGGGAGGGGTCCACTGGAGGACTGTGAGGGCTGTGAATGTCAGGATGGGCTGGCTTAGGCCTGCATTGCAGGAGGATGATAAATGAAAAGCTGGCTAGAGAAAGATTTACACACGTGTGTGTGCAAAAGGATTCACTCATGCAGCACGAGGGGCCCTCACAGGCATGAACATACATGAACACATGCAGGACCAAGGCCAGTGTGGAGAAGTCAAGAAACTGGTAATTTCCTACAGGGAACAATCAGGGAAGAAATACTTCTGGAGCAAAGCCCTAGAGCCCACTGGACTTAGCCGGAAAGGGCACAGAGCTTCCCCACACTGCCCTGGGCCTCCCACGGGGTCAGGGGAGCTGCTACTCCTCAGCCTGCACCCCAGTGGGCGATCTTTGAGTTCACAGGGCAGGCATGTGCCACCATCAGCAAGAAACCTGAGCCAGGCTACACAACCGTGGCCATGATCACTTCGCACTTCCCTGCCACAGAGGCCGCCCTATTTTTAGATGGTGTAATTGGTCTGTGAGAGCAGGCAGGACCCAGGAAGCTGGCTGGGACCCAAGCCACACTACCCACGGCTCCCTAGGCCGGCAGCATGGTGGCCCAGGCACCTGCTATCTCAGAGGCGGCACCCATGTGACCTCGCAGTGCCAGGAAAGAGCAGATTCCGTCCCTGGGGACAAACTGTAAGGGTGAGGGAGGGATTAGGCAGAAAGGGCAGGTGAACGAGGGCCAAGGGTGATGGTGGAGTGGACACCTACCCAGAAGGCGGAAGAGCGTGCCCTGACGGAAGGCCTCCGTGTGCTGGTACAGCCGCAGGGTCAGTGCGGGGCCCGCCACAAAAAGGAAGGACCCAGGCTCTGCCAGGGACTCCAGGGCCACCAGGCCCTCCCGCCGCATCCCCTGGTGCAGTGAGAAGGAGGCGTGGTGGTGGAAGGTATCGCTGTCCTGCCACTTGGCCAGCTCCAGAGACCCATTGACTGTGACATGGAGGAAGAAGTTGGTTCTGTCGGCTGCCTCCAGGGAAACCACATCCGGGTCTGCCAAGAGTCACGTGGTGAGTTCAGCACAGAGAAAGGGCAGGATGGAGGGGAGGCCGGCACTCTCAGTGACCTGGGATGAGATGGGCCCTGTCCCTCTGTGCCGGAGCCCCTCAGCCCCCTTCTTCTGCCTGCCGGCTGCCCCTCTGTGCCCCAACCAACACCAAGCCTCAGGGAGGTGACGGAACTCTCTGCCCCCTCCCTCTCCCTTCCTGTCTCTTCTCCCTTTCTCCCTCCCTTCTCCTCTTTCTTTCTCCCACTTTTCAGCACCCTTGTTGCTCAGGTGCTGCTCCAGATGCCGGGAAACTGCAGTGACTAGCAGGCAGGAGCGCCACCCTGGTGGAGTAACATTCTACCGCACAGAGTGGACATTCTTGGGTTTGGTGACCTGCCAGTTCCAGTGACCCCAGCTTGGTCCTGCTCCACATGGAACCCAAGAGGGAGGAGCTAGTGGACCCAGGGGATGTAAGGACAAGCCACAGACAGGAAACAGAGAAGGGAAGGGATTCGCCCAGAGGCCCAGAGCCACTCTCTGCTGTCCCCTCTCCTGTTTCCACAAGAGCCCAGTTCCAGAGAGGGGGCTCACAACAGGGTGGAACTGTCCCCCACAGGGCCCTATGGGTCTTGTCAGTGTCCACATCCACAAGTAGGTGCACAGGATGGGAATGGGGTCTGGAGAGCCACGCCCCTGGGGTGGGCAAGTAAATTGACAGTTCTACCTGCTGTGAGGGCTCAATTGCATGGTACATGTGAAAGGCTTAACATAGGGCCTGGGGCATTGTCCCTCCCCGCCTGTGTGGCCTCTGTTTTCCCAGGAGGGACTGCATAGTGCCCATCACAACTCCCTGGGAAGGTGTGAAAAGACACTAGAGGAAGAATTAGTGTCAACAAGAACCACTATTGGTCAATGACTGTCCACAAGGCCAGGCCCACTGCTAAGCAAGCCCTTTACCTGTGGTTTTATTAAATTCCAGGAGAACTCTGTGAGGCAGTGACCGCATTCATTCAGCAGCTAATATTTACTGAGGGTCTGCTACGGACCATTTACTGTTCTAGGCATACCACAGTGAACAAAATGACAAAGATCCTTACCCTCATGGAGCTTACTTTCAAGTTGGGGGAGAATACACATAATGAACTAGCAAATTCTGTATGATTTCAAAGGTTCAGAGTGGGTGCTATTGTTCTCCCCATTGTACAGATGAGTAAAATGAGGCCTAGAGCCACAATGACGGTGGACCAGAGAGATGGGACTGGAGTCAGGTAAGCTGAGGCTGGAACCCAGCACCTTAGCCACTGCAGGCGGACTGCAGCCCCGGGGATGGGTCCAGGCCCAGGGCAACCCAGAGTGGAAGTGCTGAGCCCCAGTTCAGCTGTGCGAATAGACTCCACCAACAGGACTAAGGGGAAAAGCCCTGATCACAGCAACTACTCACATCAGGACACACACAAACAACCACAGAAGAGAAGGCCTCCTAGCACAGATGAACTGAGGCCTTGGCTAGCCTGGAACCCAGCACACACACCAGCCAGGGGTTACTCTCCAACAGGCAAGGCTCTGCCACCCCTCCAGTACCGATGAACTCTGAAGAGACGACAATGCCCACTAAAGCCAACCCCCACTGGGTTGCTGGTGGGCCGAGACCCAGGAGACCGAGGCTGACTCCGGGTGGGCTGTAGTGCTTGCAACCTACTGCACAGAACTCTGAATCTTAATGAGCACGTGGACAGCCTGCTCCTCTGTCCACAGGAAAAGGCCCTGCTGGAGTGCATACATCCACTGGTCCCTCCAGTATTTAAAGCTTATGCAGTCATAAATGGAGGGCAGGCAGAGAAGAGGAAAAGAAGAAAGAAGAGAAAGGTGAGGGGAAGAGGAGGTGGGCGAGGGGCAGTTGTTACCACCCATTTTTTCTGGCAACACAGCAACTATATAAAGCCAGGTACAAAGGAATATCTGGGCCCTGGCTTCCCTGTTGTTTTCAGGAAGAAGAAAGGTATCTGTGTAGAGGCTGACTGGCTGACCCAGAAGTCCTGTGTCAACTGGGAGTTGATACGAGAGCCCTGTACTTCCCCAGCTGCTGCAGAGGGATGGCCGAGAATCCCCTGCCTCCTTCCACCAGGGCTGGAGAGGGGCTGGAGCGGGGCCTTACCATGGGCCTTGGCCTTGTACAGCGCAGCCGTCAGCAGGAAGTTCACCTTGTCCCCCGGTGCCACATCCTCTGCTCTCACAAGGACTATGGCACTGCCCGATGCCTTCACGGACACCAGAGCGCCCCCGGCCGCCAAGCTGGCCAACTGGTAGGGGCCCTTACCTAGTGCTAGAGAGAAGGAGTCCAGTCGTCACCCCGCTTCCTGGGGCCTCTGTCTGCCTCTCGCCCACACCTGCCCACACCTGCCCACACCTGCCCACACCTGCCCACGCCTGACGGAGGTGGGGGGGTGGTGGGCACGCAGAGGGTGGCGTCTCTGACGCCACGCCCCAGGGACCCTGATGTTTAATGAGAAGCAACAGGAACAGCCAGCGCCTGGACGGAGCTGACCCTCTGCACAGCACCTGGATCATTCCACAGGAGTCTGGGAGGAAGGCCACTTACAAGGCGCATCTGAGCCCCCAAATGTCCCTCTGTGGGCCACGGCTCTCCTCAGAATGGCCTCTGGGAGAAACTGCGGGCCTGGTCTCTAACCACCCAAGACCTGAGGGACGAAGGCCAGGGAGTCTTGCGCTCAGCGTCACAGTTTGTCTACTTATTTCAAACAGGTGTTACTTTTTGTGCTCCATGGATGCCTGCAGTTGTCACGATAGGTTAGAGCAGGGCAAGGGTTTCCAAGACAATTGAAACTGCCTTATAACTGACCTCCTGCCTCTGGGGTGTCCAGTACCTCCTCCCCATGGGGGCCTGGGTCACCTTCCTCATCACACTCTCTACTGAGACTCACCAGTAGTGCCTCATCGCCCTCAGAAGAGAGTCCACGAACTCAGCTGGACTTTGGGCGTCCTGGCCCCCCGCCTCTGCCCACACCCTGGCCCCTGCAACACTGAACACGCTCTTCTCCAAGAGCCATGCGGGGTCCTCCCTGGCATCTCCCCTCCTGCCGGCCCACCCACTCAGCGTAGCTCTCCCCGTCATGTGCCTGGCAAACACCTCCTTGATCTCTGGAGCCCAATTCAAATGCCACCTTCCTGGTGACATTCTCTGCATGCTCTCCTGCCACACACGTCATCGCTCCTCCTTGTTCCCACCAGTGCGTGCAGCGCAGAGCACTGGCTGCAGCTTTGATGGTGTGGGTCTCAACTCGGGGTCGTGTGTGCCGCCCCTTACAGCAGGCAGACAGCGCTGTGCTGGGTTACCAATCAGCTCTCAGAAAACAAGCAAGCAAACCAGTACTGGTAGTACTGCTGCAAAGGTTCCTACCAGTGGTGCATTTCAAACACCAACTGGATGTGAAGTTCGGGACACGTCATCATCAGTTCTAAAGAGCTGGCAGGCCAGCCCGGCGCATGGCTGAGACAGGCGTCCCTCATCATGATTTCCCAGCACCCAGTCAGGGCCCAGGCTAGAGACTGTGTTGGTAGAAGATCAGGGAAACAAATGGATGGGTGTGTAGGTGGGTGGAGAATGCTAGAAACAGCTTGTCCTCTGCCAGCGACGGCCACCCAAAATGCCACAGAAGGGGAAAACTACTCAGAACTCCCTTGCTGAAATGTCTCGCCTGATGTCAGGCAGGCCTTGCCTGTCCCAGGGACTGAAATTCTCCCATCACAGATTCATTCCTTTAAGGGTTAAAGGCTTTTACCAACAGCATTCCCTGGGGGCTAACAATTTGGTAAGGTGCAGTCCCGCTGAATGATCATGCTATCCCCTGGTCTGGCCTTCACATGCAGACCCCTTAACTTATATCCTTGTTTCCAGTCTGTCCCCAACCACTTCATTCTCTATACTCTTGCCAGGGGCCTGTTTCTCAAACCGAAACCTCAGATAACTGAGGACAAAGTCTTATGCCTTTACCCTATGGGCTAGCTCCTAGCAAGAAAGTGCCAGAGACTGGGGTGTATGGGAAAGGGGCTTATAAGTCAAATGTAAAAGGAACCAAGGTCTGATGACCTCGGCCCAACTGGACATAGATCAGTGCTGAAAATGCCTGGGCAGCCTTCTGCACACTGCCCATCACCCCACTGATTCGATGGACTGATTAGCTCTGACAATGGACATTCACCTCCCCGAGGTCTTTGATCAGGGCCTGTGTCTTGACTATAATGCAGGAGTTGGAGCTATCCTGGTACTCTGAGACCTCGGCTATATTCAAAGACTCCGACAGCTGAGCCTGTCCATAGATTTTGCTCCAGCCGTCCTCAGAAAGAGCAGAATGCATTTGCCCTTGCCAGCGCAAAACTTCAAGAAATCCAGTATCATATTCCGAGGGACTGATGGGCTAGATTATTTCCTTCTTGGTGAGGCTGCCCTGTCTGAGCACATTCCCTGGGAAACTGTGGGCCCCACACAGAGACTGCAGGAGCTGCTGGGAAAGGAGTCCCAGGTATTCCTGAGCACCACTCCGCCAGTGCTCTGCATGATAGGGTCCCTCTTCGTCCCATGTCTTGATTCTTCAGGGTCAGCAGGGCCTTGGGATGATTGGATGCTGTCCTGGCATCATGGCATGGCTGGCAGTGTGCCAGGCCAAGGTTCCACTTGGAGAGGATGGGCTTACCTTTGTTAAAAAAGTCACAGTCGTACGCTGAAAGAAAAAGAGAACAGAGGCTTCTTGAGAAGCCTGGAACAGATGCACAGGGCCAAGGGCCCTAAGGCCCCTAGCACCCCAACTCTCTCCTTCCTCCAGGGTCAGACCTGGCTGCCTCCCAAGCCCTAAGATTCAGGCATGGTCACTGGATTCATACGTCTTAAAGCACAGAAAATGCAACGGCTCCTCTCTGTGTCCCCAGCTAAAGCCTGGTCTGGTATAGGCACTCAGTGCGCATCAAATGAGTCAATGTTGGATAGCAGGGTGTTTTGTTAGGTCCCAAAGGGCAAGATTAGAACCAAGGGATGGCAGTTACCATCATAAACGTTGTGGAAGGGCCTGGAGAAATATAAGCCAAAACAGAAGTTCATCTTTCAAGAGCCTGAGTGGGAAAGGCCCAGAGACCTCCAGCAGCTACGGTTTCTTCAAGCTCCTCCGCAGGGGCCCGCATCAGGCGGGACAGGCGCCTTCAAATGTGTGTTCAGTGCACCCTCTAGTGGTCCAGTTGAGCAATACACCTGTTCCCTGAGCGTTTCAACTAGATTCCTCAGTCCCTTCCAATGAGCTGGGGACACCTAAGCTCCTAAGTAAGGCCATGGGAGCCAGTTAGGTGGGCCTGAGATAAAGGCTGAGGAGGAGCCTGACTTACTCAAAGGCATGGTCTCAGAGAAGCACCAAGTCCAGTCAACACCTTTGCATTTGGTACTGCCCTCTAGAGCACTAGCAGTCAGGGGACTGACCCAGCAGGCGGATATGGGAAATCCCTACTTTTCCTCACTGTGGACTCAGAATATTGAACTAGAAAAATAGAAGGTCTCCACGTCTCTGGTTTCAAGTATGTACCAAGTCAACGGGAAGAGACCCAGAAGGGTCAAGAGTCAGCTCCCTGGAGTCAGACCTGGCTTCACATCTGCCTTCCTCACCCAGCAGCTGTGCATACAGGGACAAGTCACTTGACCTTCCTGAAATGCAGAGTCCTCTCCTAGAAGATGGGAACACCATCAGTATCTGCCCCATAGATGTACCAGGGTCTGGATTAGGGTAAAACAAGTATTCATCTCAGGTGTCAGGTGAAAAAGAAAATGTGTAAGGGGCCATCAAAATGCCAATCAAAAATGTAATCAAGAGATATACTATTTTAGCGCAAATTTCTTAAAAATCAAAATTAATACAAAATATCCGTGTTGCACAAAATACAAAAAAAAAAAATACTATAAAACAGGATCAGTGATGGTGCCTTGCCATTACAAAGTGGAGCTTGAGGGAAAAAGAAAAATCAGTAATATTGATCTTATCATGACTTAGAGCTTTGATATTTTGTTCCTCAAAGGTATTTTTGTATTAATTTTTATTTTTAAAAATATTCTTAAAATATGATTTATCTTTATTACTGAGTTGTGGGTGCCTCCTTAAATTCTATGTCTAGTTGAGTGCTTGCTTGCCTCACCTTAGCTCTGAGAATAAATAAGTTAATGCACAGAAGGCACAGGGCCTGATGCAAACGTGCGCGTCCCTCTCCCTCCTGAAGGATTTAAATCTAGAGTGTTGGTCGATGTAGACTGCATGAGGGCACAGGGCATCAGGAGAGGCCTGGTCACTGGGGAAAATGGACATAGGAAAGGGATATTCAGGCAGATTCTGCTCCATCTCTTCTTGAGGTCGTCCCACCCGGAGCCCCCAGGGCTCAGGACATGCGGCATCCACTTGCCCACGAAAAACACCAGCAACCTCATCAGTAATGCAACATGTCATGCCAAGCATTTTACATGTGTTATTTCTATCTCACAGGCCCCTCCAAGGTGGGCACAGTTCTCTCCAGCCCTCCATTACAACGCAGAGAACAGGGAGCATGGCCCGGGTCACCCTGCTTCCTGAAGCTTGGGCCTGAACCCAGTCTGACCCAGAGTCTATGAAATAATCACTGCACCTCCACAGTGAGGTGTCCATTAACCAGGAAGGTGAACAGGAACAAATATTTTATTTCATCTTTTAAACACTGACTTTTGCATCTGTTATGTGCTAGACGTTAACACTATATATATATGTATATATATACATATATATGTATATATATGCAGCATGTGTAATTATATATACGCACATCTGTTCAAAATATTTTTACTTGATAGGAGCATGCACCCCAAAGCATTTACAGACCTCCATTGCTCTAAATGAAGTGTTTTGTGCCACCTCTGCTGGGACCTCTGCCGGGATCTCAGCTGACAAAGGGTTTTTGGAGCATTCTGCTTGACCCTCACAACAAACCTGGTTGGCCAGACCTATTGCTATTTTTAGATGAGATACTGAGCCCCATGGATGTTGGTTGAATTGTTGAGGTCACACAGCCTGCAGATGAAAGCTCTGGGTCTGGCAGCCAGGGCTCCGGACCCCTCTAGCAAAAAGGTGAAGATCACAGGTGGGCAGCCAGTGCCTCTGAGAGCAGCCCGGGCTCCACCACCAGCCTGGGCCTTGAGCACGTTCCTAAGCTCTCTCGAACCTACTTCTCCGACTGTAAAACAAGAATCCAGTCCTACCTCGCAGGGCGGGTGCAAGCATTCAGCGACTGATACACACCATGCAGTTAGTAAGCACTTGACCAACGCTGGTCAGAGTGAAGGCACCCCGCAGGCCTGGCCCCCAGGGGGCTCCACAGCCCCCCTTGGATGACTGGTCTGGACACTCACGGCAGAGGCGTGGGGTCCGCCAGTCGATGGCCACCCCGTGCTGGCAGCACTGGTGTGCATAGGCCGACACGCTGGCGCAGAAGCACTCACAGTCACCGCCCCGGCTGCACCCACAGGTGTCCGTCAGGCAGTTGGAGTAAAACCAAGTGACATCCACCTGGAGGAGGTCAAAAGTCAAAGGTTAGAGGACAAATCTTGAGTGCTTGCCCTGCGATTCTTGGCTGTAGTGTTAAATCAGCCACAGGGGGCAGCACAAACGTGAAGGGACCACAGGATGGGAGGATGCGCGAGTCAGCTGTGTGAGGAGATGGCAGAAAAGCAGCCTCCTCACAGGGAAATAGTGGCTTCCTGGCCCAGGCGGACCCTCCTTGACAAGCTAATCTCTCTCCGTCCCCAGCGTGGCTATGGATCCCAGCACTAAAGGTCCGGGATGCACTGCCAGCCAGGACCAGAGACAGCCCAGGCCAGTCTGACAGGGGCTGCCGAGGCCTGGAGGGTGCCTTGTAGAGCTCAGCACCGGCCCTGCTGTCCCCACTGAGGGCAGAGCAGGCAGCCGACGGATGCCACAGCAAGAGGAGTTTGGACTCACGATTCTGAACTTCCTGATTGGGAGGAAGAGCCCAACTGAGGCAAACTCAGAAAGGACACAGAAGCTCTGCCTGTCTAGTGATCTGTCCCTGGTCATCGGGGGAAACAGGACAGACTCCTCTGAGCAAGCTGAAGACACCAGATGGGTCTCCCCTCTAAACCTAAGGTGTCTGAGACCCTCGGGGCGCCTGAGAGAGAAGGGACCCCGGTCAGCAGGCAGGGGGCTGGGGAGAGGCTGCATCCGGGGTCCACTCACCACGGGGTGGCAGGTCTCAAACACCTCGCTGAGAAGGACACTGCATTCCTTTTTGGCAAACGGTTCTCGGAGAGGATTCAGGACACATGTGTCCCGGGGGTCGAGGGTGTCTGGACACTGGGGGGCAAAGTCAGAGTTGATCTCTCTGCCTCCAAAGGCCTGCTGCCTGATGTGGCAGACAGGCCCCCTGGGTGCCCAACTTCGTCCCACCTCAGGATTACACGGAGACTGAGGCCAGGACGAACAGCTCCCCCGAGCCCCAGTCCAATAGGCTTCTCTCCAATATTCCTCAGTAGAGAGTCAGGGACCTAAGATGATTTAGTCCAGGAAAGGTCAATATGGAACATATTGCCACTGCCTCAGAGGCAGACATAACTGATCAAAGTTCTCTTTACAGGTGAGCCCGACACAAGTCTCAGACATTTCTCAGCATGACTTCCTGGGTAGCCTCTGAGGACTGATCAGAATTATAGAAGGAGGTATCTATTCACCGCCCCAGTCCTGACACAGCCCCTTCATTTCACAGAGGACCCCAGAGAGGATGGGGCTTACTCAAGGGCAACTAATAAGTCAATGACTAATCTAAGATAAGAACTCAAGTCTCTGGCTCTCACCTCAGTGTTATTTCCCCCACAGGCCACAGTTTGGTCGTGTCGGGCATTTCCCAAACTTCGAGGACACCCCTGTCTTCCTCTCAGAGGCTTTTTCACTGATTCATTTATCCTTTCAGATATGGTCTATCTGCTAAGTACCAGACCAATCCCACCTCCCCACCTCCTTCAGAACGCCTTCTCAACCCACACCAGTCTCTCTTGCTCTCTCCTCTACCCACACCTGCTGCCAGGCCCTGAGGGCACAGACATGGGAAAGATGGTCATGTTTCAACAGGACAGCCCTCCCTACAAGGAGGTCATCTCTCCTGCAATTCCCACCCTCCCACCAGTCTTGGTCCAGGGCAGACATACAGCCTGACAGGAGATGGCACAGAATCTTGGGCTAGGGATGCAAAGTAGAGGCTGACAGCAGTGACAGGAGCAGTCCCACATCAATGTCCCTCTTCCCCTCTCTGGGGCCAGTTTCTCCTGGAGCTGACCAGGACCCCCTGGGTGAGGGCAGGAGCCAGCCTGGGGAGGCTTTACCTCAATTGCAGCCCAACTGCTGCCAAACTCCTGGGGATTTGTTAACTCCAGGTTCTCTGGGGTCCTCATTTCATTGATGGTTTTTAAGTCAAAGTTCCCACAGAGTCCTGTCAGCTGGCCCTGAAAAAAACAAAGATGCCCCCAGTCAATTGCAGGACACCCAGGGTGAGTCATGGGCAGAGGGACCACCATGAACCCAGGGGTCTGTCATGGACCCAGAGTGACTACTGAGGTCACAGTTTGAAGAGGGACAGGAGAAGTATCAGAGGAGAAGGAGCACTGAGCTGGGTAGAGGGGAAGACAGAACAGAAAGCACGATACTCCTGGTATCAGGAGTGAGGGCACAGCTCACACAAGGGCACCCAGTGGTTTTGCTCAGCCCCAAGCAGGAGCACAGGGTCCTTAAGGGTCACCGCTCACATGACTACCTGCCACTGTGGCCCAGCCTGGATGTGCACTGTGGTTCTCTGGTCCCATAAGAGGGTGATATGCTCCCGTGGAAAATGCACCAGCGTGAAAAACCCTGCTCGCCACGTGTGGACTTCCTGCTTCTCATCCAGGAAGCTCTCAGGACTCTAGCAGGACAGAGATGGTCATTAATGAGGCTCAGGTGTCCCCGACATCTGGACCCACTGCCCAGCCCCAGGACCTCACCAAAAGCTCTGTGCCCCCTTGTCCTGACATTGACCTCTGAGTTCTTGACTTTGGCCAAGGAATTCAATCCAGTTGCCGAATCAAGTGCTCCCAAGAGAAATTTTTTGGGGGAAATTCACCTGTCCATGGTCAGGAAACCAGTCCTGAGCCCTCTTCTTCCCATGGACCCGTGTTATCCTACAAATTGTCTCTAAAACCTTCACCAGCACCGGGCCTTACAGGATTTCCTGAATCATCTTCAAAGATGATGAGTGAGTTCCCAACGTTGATGGAAATAAATTTTCTGCAGATGATGCCAGAGCTGTAGCAGTTTACATTTTCTACAATCACAGAGAAGCTGAAATCGGATGTGCTCTGAGGAGAAAATAAGTTAGTTCAATAAAGACAGGGAGAGGAGAGACCCTCTGAGAGGCATCAAGGTGGAGGCACATGGTTGCTGAAGTGGTTTTCAACCCTCTCTACTTCTTAATAGCTGCATGGCTTTGGACAATGCTTCAGTTCTCCAAAACCCACTTTCATTTAGGGCTCCTAGTGTAGTGCTTAACCTGTTGGGAATCTTCAAAGAGCATCAGGTGAATGAATGAATGAATGAATGAACTAATGAATGAACAAATGAAAGAATGAATACATAATGGGATGACTGGTGTTGACAGATGTGGGAGAAGAGGCACTATCTTACATATAATGACGGTTAATGTAAGTCTTTTTGGAGGACAATTGGAAGATTTTGAACATTTTACATGTACATATTTTTATAGTAATTCCATTTCTAAGAGTCTCGGTATGCATGCACATAAATACTCACTGAGCACTGAAATATTGGCAACAACCTGAATGTCCATTAATGGTGAGTCACACAACAAATCAGAGCATGTCCCTTCTGTCGAATTCTACACTGTCGTTAAACGGAGAAAATGCTTGCTGACTGTCTGAGATCACACCCCAGGTGTGTTACTAAGTGAGAAGAAGCAAATTGCAGACTCTTGCTCATAGAAACAAAGTGCAGTATGGCTCATGGAAAACAATTTGCAGAATCCACACCTAACCTTTATGAGTAGTTATTCAGCAAGGAAAAGGAACACAAGAGATGTGAAGGGAAATGTTTGTTTTTAATATGAACCTCTACAATATTTTTGTAATTTGTACTTCTATACTTTGCCTTGTGGAATTATTCAAATTATGTCAAAGACCCCAGTATGACACCTGCCAAAGGTAGGACTCACCCCATAAGGGTTTGTCATTCCTCTCATTATTATAATTATTACTATTCTATAATGAGGTAAACAGGCCTAAACAAAACAAAGGTCCCCTGAGTGTATTCCTGGCACACTCCTATCTTCCCCGTCAGTAGCTCCTTTCTCCTTCTGGGGGGATCCTAACTCTCCTGTGCCCTACCCCCAGATCACACACATCACCATTCCTCCAGGTGAAAGATGGCTTTAACATATGACTCCGAAGCACACATAGTCTCCAGTTAGAATGACCAGGTGTGTGACCTCAGGCAACAGACCTGACTTCCCTAAGTGCAGGTTCCTGCATCTTGTCATGTGGGGTCAATACATCTGTGTAGGGTTGCTGTGGAGCGTGAAACACTCCACAAAAATGTCTCAGTAGACCACCAAACATATAATAAAATTTCAAAAAGCATTAGATCTTACAACAGTCAGAAAAAATACTGAGACCCCATGAGGCAAGGTTATAATGGTGAGTGGACAGACCGCGGGTTTATGTTATCACTAGTGGGCTCCCCGCACTTCTTTCAGTCTGCAGGTAGCCACGCCCCAGGCATACATGCCCCACACACCCAATGATGCATCAGGCTGGAGTCCAGAGCATCCATACGCCCTGACAGGTTCTCAGCCTCAGCTGCTCTGGGTCCCCCGGAGCCAGCCCTGCAGACACAAGCCGATGCTCACCTTAATCAGGTGCACTTTGCACGCCCCCACGAAGTCAAATGGAAGCCCATCGAACGTGCGGTAATGGCGGTCGCCGTAGGCCGTGCAGGTGGAGGCACAGGGGTGGAGAGCACACTGGAAGGAACCGCGCTGGCACACACTGAAACATATGCACCCAGACCCACTTACAAGGCACAGCCCCCTATGGCACAGCCACCACCTACTCAGCACCCGCTGGGTGCCGCTGGGCCAGGTTAATACATATCATCAACTTCCCACATAAGCCTGGAGGTTGGGATCACAGCTCCTATTTGATACAGGAGACACCGGGGCTCAGAGCATTTAAGGAGCACATAACCAATAAGGAGTGGAGCTGAGACTGAACCCGGATCCATCTGAGCAGAGTCCACACTCCATTTACCATGCTAATTGCTTGTTCATCACTGATTCAACAAATATTAAGCACTTATCATAGCTCAGGCATTATTCTAGGAGTCTGAGACACTTTGATGAATAAAACAGTAAAAAAACAAAAAAATAACTGCCTTTATGAAGCTTGTATTTTAGAAGTTTAAAATATATAAACTAAATAAAAAATATTAAGTGGTATGCCCTGGTCGAGCAGCGGTTAGGTCAATTGTCTTCCACGGAATACAGGTCACATACCCCTGGGTACGAGTCCTCAGTCCAGGGGAACAACCAGTGTGGACAACTAAAGAAAAATAAAATAAAGATGCTTCTTCCTTCTCTCTCTTCCTGCCTGCCTGCCTACTCGACTTCATTTCTGCCTGCACCTTTCCTTTAAAAAAAAAAGTCATTCGTTAAAAAAAAAAAATAAGTATCTATGAGTACTATAGTGAATTAGATGAGTGCTATGGAGAGAAAGGACAGGGATAAAATGGAGTGAGAATGAGTGTGTGGATTGCAATTTTAAACAGAGGGTGTCAGGGGACATGTGAGTCTATCTAAAGGAGGTGAGAAAATTATCTAGATGGGCATCTGGAAGAATTTTCCGGGCAGAGGGTACAGAGGGTACAGACTTTGCAAAGGTTCTGGGAAACACTCGAGACCACATGGCTAGTGGAGGAGGAGTAGACAAGGAACTCATAGGGTTAACGCAGGGCCAAGAAGGCATTGTAAGAACGGCAGCTTTTAAAAGGAGTGAGATAGGGAGTGTCTGCAGGGTTGATCATGGGAATGACATGAGCGAGTTTACATTCCACTCGGGCAGTCGCACTGAGTCTACGCTAAAGTGGGCTGAGGGTGGAAGCAGGAACACCAGTTGCGAGGCTACTGCAGTATATCTGGGAAGAGGTGATGGTGACTTGGAGCAAAATAATAGTAGTGAAGGAGTGAAAAGTCGTCAGATTCTGGATCCATTTTGGAGGAAAACCAAAAGGATTTACAGACAGTGTGGATATAAGTAGTAAGAGAGAGGACTCAAGGATGACTTCAGAACTGTGGGCCTGAGCAACTGGAAGAATGAAGTCTTCATCCATCCAGATGCAAAGGGCTCCAAGAGAAGCAGTTCTAAGGGGGAAGATCAGGCAGGCATTCAGTTTTGGATGTGCTGAAATGGAGACATTCATTAGACAGATATGGAGTGATTTCAAGTGGGTAACTACCCACCTATATGTGTGAGGCTGTAGTTTAGGAGTGAGATTTGAACTATAGGTAGAAATGTGAGAGTCTTCTGTAGACCTAGTCACTATGAGACTGGGTGGTTCACCAAGGAAGTACGTACAAACACAGAGAAGCAGTCACTTGGGGCACTCCAATGTTAGGAGTTTGAAGAAGAGAAAGAACCAACAAAGGAAGCAGAGAAGGAGCAACAAGAGAGCATGGAGTCCCAGAATCACATAAAGAAAGGTACCAAGGAAAGGGAATGATAATGAGCAACTGAGACCAAAATGGCAGGCAGTTTGTGAAAGATGAAGACTCAGGAAACAACACTAGTTAGAGTAAAATGAAAAAGACTGGTGATGGTGTTATGGACAGCTTCAGAGCAACAATGGGGAAAATGCCTGACTCGAGAGGTCTTAAAGGAGAATGCAAGAGAAATTGGAAACAGCATGTGCAGACATTTGAGAAGTTCTGAAATAAAAGGGGAGCAGAGATTGGAGTCATTGCTGGGGTTGGAAGTTCTCCAAATCACTTGTTATGCTGATGGGGATGATCTAATGAAGAATGAAAATTAATTATATGGGAGATAAAAGGGAGGATTGCTACAGAGTTGTTCTCGAACAGGAGAGGGAGCATGGGATCTAGAGCTAAGGGAAGAGATTGGCTTTAGATTGGAGCATGGACTGGGACAGGCACTCACTAAGGTGAGAGGAATCCGAGTCTAGGAGAACTTCCTTGTCCGACAAGAGAGGTAACAGTTATGCAAAACTGAGTGGTAGGGCAGAGGTCATACAGAACACACCCATCTCTGAAACACCAAACCAGGAACCAAGATGCCAAACCTGACTTAAAGCTGCTTTAAACAGGTTCTTGTGCCAAGTCTGCCCACTTTGTACAGTACGAGGACCTCATGGGGGATCAAAACAGAAAGCATGACTTGCTGGATGGGGGCTGCACTGGAATGAGCTGGGCAGACCTCTCAAGGAGCCTGTCTCCTTCCCTTCCCCACCTTAGCTCCGCTATTCTTGCTGACACGCTGTGATGATTGCACAGGGAATGGCAGGAGCCAGGGCTCAGAGGTCCTTGGGGCTGGCCCCTGACCTCTGGCGCAAGGCTGCCAGGCTCTGCAGACACATTCAGACTCTGGAGGAGCCTGAGGACCCTCAGAGTCCTGGAAAGTATGAACATATTTACACACTTTGCACATACATGTCCTCCATACCAAATGAATGTACATGCACACAAATGTATAGATGTGTGTGTATATGTATAGATACACAGATTCGTAATTGTGTGTGTTCACTAACACAGTCAGGGTTGAGAATGCCCACCTGTTCACCCATATGCATGTGCGTACACATTCACATATGCAGTCTATGCATTTGTAGTTGTGCCCACATTTACACATTCACATAAATATGCAAACATATTATCACGGCTACAAATATGCAAGTATATACACTCATATCCATGTCTGAACAAACTCATATTCAAGTAAAAACTCACAAAAAATTATATGCATGCACTTGCACGTGTACACAAATTCCTACATAACACATCAACACTCAGTATGAATATGAACATGGAATGGAGAATGCTAGACAGTATTCATGATCATGCATCCCATTTCCTCCTCATGCCCAGGAAAAAATGGAGCTTGGACAGAGTCCTCACTTACCAGGTATGACAGGGAGACATGACCTCGTCCCCAGGGAAATACTCCTTCCCCTTCCAAGTGCACGGGCACTCCTCTGGCAGGAAACATACATCCCCATGCCTGAGCAGACTGGAGGAACACAGCAAACAGGTGGTCAGGAAAGCACTCTTCTTACATCTGCCATCTGTGCAGAAGCCTCTATCCACATGGATGCCCTGGGGTGCCTGTCAGCATTTACTCCAGAAGACTGACCGCATACCCACTACTATTATGCTGCTGCTGAATAAGATTCAGAAGTAACCTCAATAACTTGACAAAACATAGGCTTGCCCAGCTTGGAAGACCCTGCCATTCATCAGGAAGCAAGGTCAGCTCTAATAGATACATCACCCTTCCCCACCAAGGGCAGACTGGATGCTAATTACTCTTTAGGCACCGGCTGTATATTAACTAAGAGAGTATTAATGAACATAGATATTGACCTGCCTACCCAGGTAGCTCATGGAGCAACTAGTAGATATGTAATCATAGAAATGTGAAAGGGAGACACTCAGGAAGAGACACTCAGGTAGACATGAAGAAATAAACTCTGAAAATTGAAAATACGTTGGTAAATATTTTTAAATGTTTATTAATTCATGTAAGAGATACCTGATCAATTAAAGCAAACTTAGTATCAATGGATGGTAAGGTTTATAACATATGTAGAAACAAAATGTATGACCATAGAGCACAAAGGAAAATAAGGAGATACATGAAAGAATGCTACTGTCAGTGTAACACATAAAGTGGTAAAATATTAATTCATGGAAGACTGTGATAAATGAAAGACATATAGCATAACCTCTAAAAAAATCCCAAGATATATAGTATAAATGAAATATAGGAGATAAAAGTGACTTAACCCCAAGAAGGCAGAAAAATAGAAAAAAAAACAAAACAAAACAATAAGACAAACAGATAACTAGAAACAAGCCTACAGTATTAAATCCAGTCCAATTACATTAAATGCAAATGTATAAAATTTCCAATTAAAAGGGAGAAGCCAAAACATCACTTAAAAAAGCAAGACCAAACTATGTTCTGTTTACAAAAGAAACAATTGACATATAAAGCACAGATAAGTAAGAAGCAAGATGATGGGGAAATGTTGTGCAAACTCCATTCATAAGAAAAATGGAGCAGCTATAATTAACATCCAACAAAGTAAATGTGAAGACAAATAGCATTAACAACAATAAGAAGGGATATTTCATAAAAACAATGGTCAGTTTGCCAAGGGAACCTATCAATCTTCAATGATCAGGTACCAAGTCACAGAGCAATGAAAAAACATAAGCAAAAATTCCTAAAACTAAAAAAAACAAAGATACAAACCCACACTCACAGTTGGAGATTTCAACACTCCTCTGTATTTCAATAAATAGCCACCCCGCAAAATTCACCTTCACAGAGATTTAAACAACTCTAAAAATGCCCTTGACCTAATTGACAGCTAAAGAAATCTCTTGAGTAACAGCAGAATGAACATTGTTTTCCAGCACACATAGGAAGCTGACCCTGAAAAGCTCAACCAATTTCAGAGGTTTGAAATAACACAAAGTTTATTATTCTTTGACCACAATAAAATTATATTATAAATCAGAAATGAATATAAGAATAATCTCCAAATATTTCAAAAGTTAGTAACATTTCTAAATAAGCATGAATCAAAGAAGAAACCCCAAAGGGAATTAGAAGATAGGACAATAAAAAATAATAAAAATGCATTAAAAGTTGTAGGCTAAAGCTGTTCTTACAGGGAAATTTATAGCTTTAAGTCCTTATGCAGCTTTATAAAATAGTAAAGGAATATAATCAAAGATCTAAACTGTAAACATAAAAGCAAATTAAATCTAAAGTATATTATAAGAAGGTAGATAAGAATAGAGATTAATAAAGTAGAAAACAGAAAACAGAGAAAATCAAGAAACCAGAGTTGGTTCGTTGAAAAACTCAATAAAAATGGACACTCCCCTCCCCCACAGCCAGACTCAAGAGTAAAAAAAGAACTCAAATGATCACTATCAGGAACAAAGAGGAGACAACTCTGTAGATACTACAGATATTAAAAAGAAAATAAGAAACCATCTGTACAATGTTAAGCCAATAAATTTTTCAGCTTAAATGGCATGAATAACAAAACCATCAAGTGTCTGTGAGTAAATTCAATGATAAATGTGTAAAATCTTTATGTGACCACTGTAAAACACTGCTGAGACAAATTTTTTAAAAAATCAAATAAATGGAGAGACAATACCATATTCAAAGGCTGGAGGACTCACTAGTGTGAAAATGTCAGTTCTTCTCAAGCTAATCTACAGATTTGACACAACCCTTGTCAAATTCTAGAGACTATGTTGTAGAAATTTGTAAGTTCATCCTAAATTCACATGAAAATGGAAAGACCTAGAAGTGTCAAAAGTCTTTGAAAAGAACACAGCTAGAATGCTATTGCTTTATGATTTGAAGACTTCCTATAAAGCCTCAGAAATCAAGGCAGTGTGATATTGGCTTAAAGATAGACAAATCGATCAATGAAACAGAATAGAAAGTCCTAAAATAGACCCACATTTATATAGTTAATTGATTTTTGTTTTACAAAGGTACCAAAACAATTCAGTAGGGAAAGAAAAGCCTTTTCAAAAAAAAATACAGCTAGGACCACTGGATTTCCATCAGGAAAAAATTTTTTTTAATTAACTCCATTTTACAACAAATAAAAAACACAATAATTTTTGATGGTTTATAGACACAAATGTAAAATCTCCTAGAGGGAAACATAGCAGAAATGTTGCAGACTTGGAGTTGGCAAAGATTTCTTACGCAGGACACACAGAATATTAATCATAAAGAAAAAAATGATAAATCAGACATCAAAAATTTTAATTTCTGCTCAAAAGTCTTTGGATCTATTAAGACACATTAAGTAAATAAATAGTTAAACCACAGATAGAGAGAAAATAGTATTTGCAATAAATATATCTAACAAAGGACCTGCACCCAGAAAGTATAAAGTCAATAAAACTAAAACTCGACGACTCAATAAAAAAAAAGAAAAACCAATCAGATAAAAGGTGGACAAACAATTGAACACACACTTCACAAAGGATGATATCGAAATGCCCAAAAAGCACATGAAAAAGTACTCATCGTTAGTCATCAGGGAAATACAAACTAACACCATAATGAGCTATGACTATGCAGACACTACAGAACAAAAAGGAAAAGGCTGAAAACACTAAGTGCTGGTGAGACTGGGTCAACCAGCACTCTCAGATGGTGAGCGTCAAATCCTACAAATTCTTTGGGAAATGGTTTGACAGTTTCCTGTGTAGTTAAACATACATTTGCCCTAGGATCCAGCAATTTCACCCTGCAGTGTCCGTCCAAGAGAAAGAGACAGCCTTATTCAAAAAAAGTCCCAACTGGAAACAACCCAAGACTCTCTCAAATATCCAGCATTTGCGAGATAGATGAATTACTGTATATTCATGCAAGGGAATACTCTGGAACAATAAAAAGAAACAAACTACTTGCAAATGCAACAATGTGAATCAACCTCAAAAACATATATGCTAAGGATAAGAAGTCAGACTTCACAGGGTAGATACTATATGATTCTATTTACTGGAAGTTCTAGAATCAGCAGAGTTTACTGATGCTGTTTTGAAGAGCTCTGGTGGAGGGCTGGGAGAGGAACTAAAAGGCCGGGGAAAGGCACAGGGCATGAGGAAATTGTCTGAGGTGACAGAAGACTTAGTAGAGGTGTGGGTTACAGGAGAGTATAAATTTGCCAAAGTTTACCAAACTGTATTCTTAGAATCTCTGTATTTTCCTGCATTTAAGTTATGTCTCACTTTTTAAAAAATTAAAAGGGAAAAAACTAAGACATTGAAAGCACCATATTTAAGGGTGACCCATGATTTTGTTGGAGAATTCCTCAAACGTCAGTGCTTGGCCCAGGCAATGCTCATCTCCAGGTGGGGAGGTAAGCTTCATTGCCACCCTCCTGGGCACCCAGCGGGGAAGAGGGTTGGGGCCTAAGAGGCTTTCACTTAATCTCCCTCTTTCACTCTGCATCTCATCCTTCCTGGTACTTGAAATCAAAGTCTCTGATGTGGTTTACCTAGAAACTCTTACCACTGTCTGTCCTGCTGGTGGCAGGGCAATGGAGGGGACCTGGGGGGTTGAACTGCTTCTTACCCAGATGTGCAACTTGTCCCCCACTCTCCTCCCACCACCCCATCTTCAGAGATGTAGGAGTCTGTGTCTCTGAGGTTTCTCCCTGGCTTTTCCCTCTGCAAGCAGCCGTCATCCATCTCTGCTCTGCAAGGTCAGTTTCTTCACATCGACCCGCATTCCTGCTTCAGAAACTATCAATCCATCTCATGTCACTGTCATCCCCACTCCTGCTCATTTTGTCCCTGGGGTTTTGTACTTTTCCCCGCCTCCATTACCAGCATTTCATTGTGGTTGTGGGAGGAAGCAAGGGAAAAAGCATGTGCTTAATCCACTATGTTTCCCCTGAAGCCACTTAACCTTTCTAAGCCTACAATTTTTCATGTGTAAAAAGGGGATAATGACGCCTTCCTTCCAAGGTCATTATGAGAATTTAATTATAGACCTGGGCACACTGCCGAATGCCTAGTAGGTACACGATAAATAATTGGTTTCTTGCCTCTTCTTTCCCCATAATTGCATCAGACACCAGCAATGAGCTGGTTCCCGCCTTCCACCCGCAGCCCCTGGCCCTCTCTCACCACTTTCTGGGGTCTTCCCTGATGCCCACCCTCCACTGCCCTCTCCTTGCTGGCACGCCTGAGCGCCCGCTGCGTGCCCCCCACAGAGAGGAGTGGGCAGAGATTCAGAGCTTTGGCCTCTGTGCTCAAAGTGCCCCCAATCTGTAGAGTACCTTCTCCTTACCTGGCAAGCAGTCCGCTCACAACAGGGTCCCCTCAGGAGGGGCTTTGCAAAGTCATGGGACCCAGAGGAAGGAGGACAATGCGGTCGGCTCACACAGAGTGCTTATTCTGTGCCATTTTACAGAGGAGAAAACAGACACAGTAGTCAACTTGCCCAGTAAGTGGTAGAATCAAGACTCAAGTTAGACTCCAGAGTATGTGCTCAAACCCTGGTGCTATACTGCCTCGTGGCCCCAGGGCCCTTGGCTCAGCACCAGAGACAAAGAAAGTTTCATCCAGACCCCTGCAGTGGCCCCAGGGTCCTTTGGAACAATACACAGCACCCAGAGAGTCTTAGAAACAATACAGAGAAGGTTCTGGAGCCCAGGGGCCCACAGGGGTTAAGACAGAACTTGGCTTCCCTGGGAGCCAGCTCCCAACTCTGGAGAGAATGCTCCTGGATGGTAGGAAATGCCTGTGCTTCCTTTACAAGTTGAGAGGATAACAATTTCCCTTTCACAGGCCCTCATGGAACTAGGATGGATACTGTAAGAGACAGGGCTCCACACTGAGAAGAGGATGGAGCACTTGCCACGCAGCGAAAGCGCCTTCAACCACTGCCTCACTTAAACCCAGAGTCCGGCAGGAGGATGTTACTGCCTTCAACCCACAGATGAGCCAACTGAGGCTCACAAAGCCTAAATGACTTGTCCAATGTCACATGACAAAAATAAAGGTGACAGGCTGGGAGCCTGACCTCCTCCTGTCCCTGAGTCTTCTGAATTGTGGGTGCTCTGGAGCAAAGCAAGGAAAACTGGGGACTTCCCTGCTCAGAATGGTCCTGCAAACAGCTGGCTGGACTTTACAGACAAGGAAACCAATGCCTAAGTGGCTAATAACTTTGTCACCAGTCATTCAACCCATTAGAAGTCCTTACATCTCTCCTACCCTCTGGAGCCTGGGGACTGAAATGGAAACCCCCAGTCTGGCTTTGAGATCTCCTGAGTCAAACTAATCTCTAATGTCAGACTTTGTTTTAGAAACTTGTTACTCAAAGTGTGGACCCGGCCTGGCAGCATCAGCATCTCCTGAGAGCTTGCTGGAAATGCAGAGTCTCGGGCCCCATTTTAGACCTCCTGGATTGGGGGGTGTGCTTGGTGTGTGCCCTGGAGATTCGTATGCACGTCGACAGTGGAGTTCTACAGTCTAACAGACCACAAGCCACTTCCAGGAGAGGGAGCTCACTGAGTCCTTCATTCCCTAGGCCCCTAGTCTGCAGACAGGACATGTTCACAGGGGTCACACAATGAGTCACTGGCAGAAACGAGCCCAGCTCTCCCAGTTCCTCTGGGTCTCAGTGGCTCTGCCACCATGCTTGGCTGTGAGTGACCCTCAGTTTCTGAGTGCAGAGGCCCTGGCTCTCAGGCCAAAAGGCAGGCTTATCCACACAAGGATGATGCCCCCAGAGGTCTTCAATGAGGGACACCCTCCCCATGCACCTATGGGACCTAAGGGGTAGCAGGTGGTGTCTGCCCGCTGAGAGTCAGATCCGGATCTGACATGGGTTCTCAGGATCTTACAGGTCTCTTCTGGATACATCTGCCTAGGAAGGGGCAGGATTATAACCCACGTTATGATCATGATGCAGGGGACCAAAGCCTGGGCCTCATACAGTCAGCACACTCTGACCAAGGTCAAGGTGTGGAGTAAGTAGCATCACGGGTCCTTGAACAGGGTCACTCCCCCTCTACCCTGCCCCTTGTCTCAGTTTCTTCATCTGCAAAATGGGAATAATGATCTCCACCCCTGTCTCCCAGGGATGCCCAGTAAAGTTACAGCTGACTAGCCCCTCCACCCTAGCAGCCCTGGGCCCCCTCCCTTCCCTTGCTGCCAGGCTTGGGCCAGGGCTCCCAGATGACTGTGAGCTCTGCACAGGCTGAAGGGCACAGCGCTGTGCGGCCAAGCCATGGGCTAGGTGCCCAACTGTCTTCTCAGTCCAGGCCTGAAGCAAACCAGAGTCACCTTAGTGTACAGAGCACCCACAAGCACAACCCCATCCCCAAATTCAGCTCATTCAAATCTCACAGCTTTAGAGGCACCATCCAGGGCACCCTGGGTGGGAGACTACTTCCATCAACAGGGGCCTTTGTTTTTAAGTTACAGAGGCACCGGCCCCAGCTGAGGGCTCCAGTGGACCACTGAAAGGTTCAAAGCTGAAACATGGGCTCTTCTCTCACAGCCTTCAGCCCGCTGGACCAGTAGAGACCCTGCAGAAGACACACCACATCGTACCCCACTCACTTAATCCTCATAACTTTTTGAGGCGGTATTATTATTATACCCACTTTACAGATGAAAAACTGAGTCTCAGAGAGGCAGGCCCTTTCCTTGTCCTCGGTCTCTCTTTGGTAAGAAGCAGAGCCAGGCATCCCCTCCAGCGGGATTCCCCCAGCCTGTACTTTCCAGATTCCTCACTGGCCGTTACACCCCATCCGTGGCTTGATGCTTCCCAGCAAGGCTGAATGAAGGTCCCCTGGCCCTCGCACCACCTCGTGGTCCCATTCTGTCAGCCACCAGAAGTAGGAGGCTCAGGCTGCACAGATGCGTACCCTGGGGGACAGGCACAGCCTGAGAGGCAGGGGCCGTGGGCTGGCACACTCAGGTTCAGCAGTTGCTGCTCACATGTCTTCTCCCTGCTCAGCTCAGGGCCGGTGTGTAGGTCACTGCAGTTCACGAAGACCTGGCCCGCTGGGCAGGCAGTGGCTGGAAGAGAAGAGGCAGAGTGCTAGAGGGAGCTGGGACACGCAGCAGGGGCCGTAGGAATTTCAACCTGGGGTTAGGGTCCAGGGTGGCAGGGGAAGCCAGGGAGACCTGGGAGGAAGCCTTTGGGGGGTGCGGGGAAAACTGGGGCACTGATGCTTTCCTGCACCCTGGTGGCTTCTGAGGTGTCTCTTGGTTCTCGATGCACATCACAAGGGAGGGAGGGAAGTGGGCCAGGCCCATGAGGCCAACCACCACCACAGAGCCTCTCCACCAGGTACCATTCCTGACACCCCACCTGCATTTCCTGAGTTAAGTCTGCCTCAACTTTCTGAGATGTCTTTGTACCCCCCTATTCCCAAATAATGGAGAGAAGCTGCTTCTGTTTGCAAAAGATATGGCAAGTGAAAGAATGGCCCCAGGGAGACCAGGAGAAGAGCCAGAAAGCGGGGAGCCATGCAGCATGGCTGAAGGGGTGGGGGTGGGGAGCAGGGGACTTTTACCAACGAGAAGTCAGCTTCCCATTACCTATGTCTCTGACATAAACCTACTTTCCTCCCTGAGCCTTCAGTCAAGTCGGTCACACACACTCCCACCTGTGTGTGGGATCTTTTTAGGAAAACCAGTAAAAAGGAACTGAGCTTCATGCCCAAGCCTGGGATGGAGCAGAGAGACAGCGAGAGCCACAGGAGACAAGATCGAAGTCCCAAAGAGGCAGACATCTGAATCCAGAGGTGACAAATAGAAAGCTATGTTGAGGAAAATACACAAATTATGGGGAGAACGTGTGTGCAATTTATATAAAGACAAAGTGAAGGCGCAGAGGGGTGAAGGGAGCTTCCCAGCACTGCAGAGCTCCTGAGAGCTGGGCAGGGTCTGAACCAGGGCTGCCCCAACTCTGTGGGTCCTGCTGTTTGCCCATGATTATCATGCTCCTGGTCACATTAGTCTCTAATCCCCTGCATGCCGATCCCCAACCTCAGTGGCCTCCTCTTGGGACCCCCCATGACAGCTCCAGCCCTCTGCTCTACCTACCGCCAAGCCGCTCGCGAGCTGTCCACTGCCACCCTGCCCCATCTTTATTGTCTGGGAGAATCCCAAGACCCAGGCTGTCCTCCTCATCTCTGTGACCTCCCTGTCCAACACTGGGCTGGGTACACCAGCCTCAGCTCACACGTGACAGCTCAGATGGGGGGCATGCAGGACTCAGGGGAGGTTAAAGGACCGTCCAGTCACCCCAGTTGGTTGTCGCTGAGGGAGACAGAGTTTTGGCCTCTCCTCAAGAAGAGGGAGGGACAGCTATTCAGGTGGGGCTGAGGTTGTGACAGAATTTCAGGATGCCACCCTCCAACCTGGAGCCTCTCCCAAGAGGGCAAAGAATTCAGAAGGCTTGGTGTGGGATAAGACTTGGGGTGGGCTCTCCCCTTTCTGATCTGTCTTCAAGCTCCCTACTCTCGTCTTATGACTCCACTATCATGGAGGGGGGCCCAGAGAAGCCCTCATCTTTCCAGTTGCCCTTACCTGGGGCTCTGCTATCACAGCTCATGACTCCATCTTTGCAATGGCTACAGAGAGAGGTGGGGAGAGAGAGAGAGAAAGGACCTGGGGTTAGCTGACCCCATCACTGCTGAGCTCAGACACAGAAGTCCTAGTCACTGCAGGGCCCAGAGCGCCTGAGTCACCGCACTTGGGTCTCTGCATGGTTCAGACAGATATCCCCACCCCTGTCCAGTTCCCTGAGCAGAGGGGTGGGTGAATGCTGCTTTATGCAAAGTTCTGCTCAACATCATTTTCTCCAGTCAGTAGCTTCCATGGGAAGAGAAGATAATAATGCTACTACCTAGGGAACTCACCAGTGGCCCAAAGACGGGATATCACTGTCTCCTGGGGGATAGTCCACTCCTTGGAAGTGGCAGGAGCACTGGTTCCTACAAAACCCAGGAATGGAGACAGGTAAGCTGATGTGGGAGCTGGGGACAGGGAGGAACAAGGACAGGGACCCCACCCCTCAGTCAGTCAGTCAGAGGCTTAAGGACACAGAGAGAAGTAACAGCATCCTGTGGTGACATGTGACACATTCCAGGGAGTGGGGAAGCCAACCTGGCATTAGGGACAGAGGCAGAGTCCCACATTTGGGGGCTAGCCACTGAGTTTGAACTAGCCTCACTGGTCTGTGCATACTCAAGGCCAACCTCATTTGGACCAAGGAAAGGAGAGGCTTTAGAAAGGGGCTACGCTTGCAAACGGAAACTCATCTGAAATAGGACGCACACACTTGTCCTGGTCATTCTGACCTTCCTGACTTCCTGCAGGTCTAGTTCAAACTCCACTTTAGCAGAAAGACCTTCCACCCATCAAACTGGAGGCACCTCTCTCAGGACCCCCATCTCACTCTGTTTTATTTGGTTTTATAGCACCTGTTACCGGACTCAGTAAATATGTTTATTTCTTAATGATTTGTCTTGACACCTGGAATGTGAGCTCCATGAGGAAGAGATTCGTTTAATGCTGAATTCCCAGGGCCCAGACATTTCTAGAATATACTAGGAAGTCAATCTTTGTGGAAGGAGGGAGGAGAGACCATTTTCATTCTGTGGGGTTCTGTTATGTGGGGAAGTGGGCTGGAGTGACCTGAAGAGCCAGAGTCTAGGACGAGGGTCCAGAAGAGGAAGCCCACACCCACTCACCACCCCCTCAGGCCTGTCTATGACTATGAGATGAAGTAGAGGTGTGAGAGGCCCAGTCAGGGCCCCCAAGTACACTGGAGACCCCCAGTCTCATGCCTACTTGATACAGAGATCAAACTGGCCCACTCACCTGGGGACACAGAGGTCAGCCTGGGTGTCCAGATAGGTGTCCGGTGGACAAGCACAGCCCTCCACACACTCATCTCCCCTGAGGTCACCACCACCAGCCCCACAGGCTTCTGGGTTTGCGAGATCCTGGCAGGTTTGTCCACAGGGAACCACACAGGGGCTATATTCCTTGGTGGCCTCACAGGACAGTGCTGTAATGAGAAAATGCTGTGCTTTGTCTCTCTCATCCCCACAACTGTGTCATGGAAGAGTGTCATCCTGATGAAGAAAACTGAGATCCAGAGAAGGTAAGGTCTTGCCTAAAGTCATATAGCAGGTCAAGATGGGAATCAGGATGTGAACCGGATTCCAGAGTCCTCTGCCTTCCACTACCCCAGGATGGCAGAGCAGCAGGGGTGGGGACACGTCTACCAGGTTCAGCCTGGACCCTGCCCATGGCATTTCCTCTTCCCTGTGGGCATTTCTCTTCAGTGGTGATACTGGGGAGGGGGCGCACCACCCCCAGGCAGTCCTGCACCTCATCACTCACACAGAGGCAGCTGCACAAGCACAGGTGTGTGAATATACACTTCCACGCCTCTCACTCCCATGGGGCACACACGGGCTAAAATCGACTTGGCTCCCTTTGCCAGCCTCTCGGGACTGGTGACCCGTGACTCAGGCTGCAGTCTCCTCATCAGCCCATCATGTCACTTCTCTGTGGAGCCAGCAGACCCAATTCAACTGTCAGGCTCAACTGTTCTCATCCAGGCTGCACAGTAAAGCCACCTGGGGAGTTTTACAAATGACAGGACTCCTCTATCACATCTATTGTCTTCCTTGATAGTGGAGGTGGCCCATATTTGTGCATAGCTTTTAAGTTTCCATGGTGATTCTAATGTGCAAGCATTTTTAAGATCCACTGGTCCTATCTAATGAAGAAAGGGACAGGGCTGTGCTAGGAACACACCGCAAGTTATCTGTAGGACTGGAATAGCACTCAGGCCTCCTGCCTCCCAAACTGCACCATTTTCACTGATTCAGCAAGCATTTAGCGGAGGCTGTGGTGGGGCTGGGGCAGAGAGGTGACTAAGACACCAGCAAAGGGGCCCAGTGGTGGTAGAACGGGGGTGAGCAGAGGCCAGCTCCTGTCCATTAAGTCATGTGTACACTCAAATCTGAGGACCAGAGAGTCAGTGATCTTTAGAAAGTTCATTCTGGCTGCAAGAAAAGGCTATAGGAGATGCCTAGGAGGCAGCTCAGACTAGGATGGGGCAGAGGAGGCAGTGAAAATGACTGAATTGGGGACTGACAGCACTGACGGGACCTGGCAATGGACTGGAGGTGAGAATAGGAGAGAAGAGGCCATGTGTCACGTGTCCCAGGTGTCAACCTGGGTGATCCATGGGACAGGGACACTGGCAGAGGTAGAGAGCAAGGGAGCAGAAGCAGCATGTGAGGCAGGGTGCTCAGGGACCAGTGGGACCCCACCGTGCAGAGGTCAGGACGCAGGACACAGCCATCTGGAGTTTTGGGCACTCACCACAGGCCGGCAGGCGGGCGCGGAAGTCAACTGGAAGCCCGTGGCGCCGGCACAGGCGGGCGTAGTGAGCCAGCGTGGCGCACAGGCAGGGCTGTCCGCAGCGGCAGGCATCCCTGCGGCACTGCTCAAAGTAGGGCACGGGGCTCAGGTACACGGAGCAGGGCTCAAACAGCTCCTCTGTGAGCACACCGCAGGATTGCACTGCATAGGCCGCTGGAGACAGAAGACGGGGGCTGGGTCAGGGCTCGAGGTAGGCCAGGGCTCCAGGGACCAGTCTCCCCCTCGCTCCCCACAGCTCAAGGCATTGTGTGCATGAGGTGGTGTGCGTACATGTGCATACATGCAATGCATTCCACCTCATGCCAGCCTGCACTGCTATGCTGGAAGGAGACACAGGCATAAACCAAAGTGGCAAAAATCCTGGTCCTCGTGGAGCTTACGTTCTGGTCAGAGGACACCATCTTTAGGCAACTAGTACACTAAAGTTAAAGATGAAGAACTTAAGGAGAGAGAGGGTACTAATAAGGTGGAGGGTGAGTGTACGGTAGGGTGGAAGGGAAAATTGCAATTTTAAATCAGGCAGTCAGGAAGCCTCTGATCAGAAGGTAATAGCTGAGCAAAAACTTGAAAGAGGTGAGGGGAGAGGCCTGTGTTTGCTGAAGGAAGAGCATTCCAGGCAGAGAGAGGGAAGCGCAAAGGCTGGAGGGAAGAGCAGAACTGGCTGTGTGGGAAGAACAGCATGGAGGTCAGTGGCTGGAGTAGGGGTGGGGAGGACAGGGGAGGAGTGGGGAGGAGGGAGGAGATACAGGTGATGGTCCTGGTGGGGCCACTGCGAGAAACTGGACTTTTGCCCTGAGCTGGGGGGGCCAGTACAGATGTGTGTGTACATGACAGTGGTAGAACATGCGGTTTCCTGTCTGCCAAACCCTCACCAGAAGGGAACACCCATCCTCTCCTGCAGCTCCTCCTCTTCTCATCGCTCCTACCCAATCTGACCAGCATCCTCCTCCCAGAGTTCCATTTCACCTGTCACACCAGTCCCCTCCACCTCACTCTCCCTCCTGCACACAGCACCCCCACCCCACACCTCACCAGCTTGCAGGTGCACATCACAGGGGTCTAGTGGGGAGCCAGACACCAGCGGGGAGCAGGCAGACAGCGTTTTCCAAGAGTTGCCAAAGAGTTGTGGGGTGCTTTCTGGTACACCCACCGGGGACCTGCAGCCATGGGAGAGCCATATTCACACACTTGCCGATGTGGACCCGGGTGAACAGACAGCCTACACGCCAGTCAGCAACCACAGCTCATGCACAGACACATGCACAGTCATAGAGCCAGCGTGAGCAGACACACTCAGAGGCATAAGAGCACCCCTCAAATGCATAACACATATAGTTGACATATATCACACGCACACACCGTCAACTCACTCACCTGCAGCACAAACACATGCCAATTAATAGCCATACAACTCAAACACATAATTATGAATGAATGCGCACACACCCATGTTAACAGGCTCCAGAGGAGCTCAGACAGGTTTGAGACCACACACTGCCTCACTCTCACCAACTGCCCCAGCTCTTCATGTCAGAAAGAAACAACGACACTGTGAAGAGTGCCAAACGTCACTGGGTTAAGACTTTTTCCCTCCCCGCTTCACAGACAGTTCTGGAAAACTTCTCTGCAATCTCTTCTCTCCAGGTAGAGAATGGTCACACAGCGGCAGTGAAGAGAGTAAGAGGGAGAAGTGTGTAGTCCTCAGCAGTCACCAAAGCCAGTTTAAGGGGACACTATGCAGAGAAATCATACTGTGTCCGGCTCTGTCTGCCACCCACCATGACCACATGACTTCACCAGGGCAGTGGGGCTCTCATGCTGCAGAGCAGCAGTCCCACCCAGAGCTTGTATTTAGGAGGTGACAGTCGACACATGACACCAAAAACTGTCCCCTCCCTTCTGACCAGCTGCCCTAACATCAGCCTCACCCGAATCGATTGTGACATTTTAAAATACACATGCATTGAAAAGTGCTCAGCTTTTCCTTATTCTGGTTTTTCTGAACAAATCTGAATTCTCGTTTCTGACTGAAGAACGCCTCCTAGCCTTCTCTGCATCACCCAATGCATGGAACGCGAAGGACAGGCTAAAATCTCCCACCTTTGAGATCAATCCTTTGTTTTCCTTTCTGGACTGCCTGATTGCTGCCCTCTCTTAAGTTCCTAACCCGTGTCCATGCCCAGAGAGTCTGTCTCACACTTGCCAGTCCACAGGACATGGCCTTTCTCTGAATATTAGGAGGCTCACAGGGGTGCAGACTTCAAGCACCAGGCAGTAAAGATAAGTGGGCAGGACTGGTTGGTGGGATAGAAAATGGAAATGTTGGCGTCCTTGGTACACAGGGGGCTTACACTCACCTAAAGGTGTTCAATTGAATAAACAAAACCATGAGTCAAATGAAACCCAACCAAAGGTGCACCGATTTTAAGACCTCACTATAAAAGCATTTCCCAAGGCACAGTCCATAGACATCATATCATAGAACCATAGTGGTGCTTATTAAAAATGGGATCCAGCTCAGATTCTTGGAACTCAGGAATGAGTTTTTTCAACAATCTCCCAAGTTGAGGTATCTACTCAGAGAAGAAACTGCCTTAAGGAAACACACTTAAACATAAATGTAGAGCAATGCATGGGGCACTTTAAGCCCAATGAGAGCTCATGGGCGTTTGAAAGAGACTGAAGCTGGGCGTCTGAAAACTCAGCCCTAAGAAGCCACGGCCCCCCTCTCCTTTCGGTTCCGGTTCCGGTTCCAGGGCAGGGGCACGTACAGGAAGTCGTCCTGCATGTTGCCGTTGAAGGTGCCGCAGAGCCCCACGGTGTCCTCCACCCACCGCTGATCCACCTGCAGGTAGAGCCGCAGTCCTTCCCGGTCATAGAGAACCCGCACGCCCACGTTGGTCCTCACCCTCAGGAACACCGAGGACAGCCGCCGGATCTCAAAGGCATCTGGGCACAGAAACAGATGTGTGAGGGGCCTTTGGCCGATACACAAACACACCACCCGCCCCCCACCCCGGAACCACCACCTGCATTCCGACCTCCACATCCAGCCCGGTCTGCACGTGCCGGGAAGCCCTGCACTGGGATGGTTTGCGGAACCTTGAGTACATGCTGTTCAGTGACGAATAAGGACTCAGGGATGACCTACCATGGCATCCCTCACTGAGAAATGTCTCTTCACATCAAATATCAATTAAGGCTTCACCTTGCCAAGAATTGGTGTGCTTCCCTCTTCAGGAAGGGCGAACCCTGTAACTGCCCAATCTTTTCATACTGGCTTCCAGGAAGCTCATAATGTGATTTTAACTTCAACTGCAGCAACACTAAATCTTAGATTCAATTGTAGTGAATTCTGTACCTCTGTGGCTCATATTTCTTTGACCTCTTTCCACTCCATGTATCACCACTCCTTTCAATCTTAAACACCTATTCTTTCTTTTTTTTTAATTTACCCCATTTCATAATAGTTTTGCCATGTTGTTAGACATGAGATGTTTCCTATGATCTACCATAATACCTTGTAGAATCAGACAGGATGATAAAAAATTAATAAACAATACTGAGAGTTGGGATGGGAAATAGCCCCATTAAATGCTATCATTAGGAGGAGCCATCCCACTACTATGAAAACTATATGCTGGGATGAAGATAAAGATACATTTTGGGGGTCCATGTTCCTGGAACCAAGGTGCCCCTTTGGTCTAGTTCGCCCATTACTACTGTGAGCTCTTCCTCATATGGCATTGTCTTTGGCCAGAGAAGTTTGGAAGGAGAGTCCTGGGCAGCCAGGTCCCCACTACTTCTAGTCCACCAGAATCATACCATCTGTATAAGGTGGGGTGACCTTGTACTGGTCAAACAGAAGGACATCTCCCGCTTGGGTCAAGGTCACCTGCCTCCGAGGGTCCTGGTGCAGAATAACTGATACTGACTGAACACAGACTCCATCCTGGTTCTGGAGAGAGAGAAAGGCTGAGGGGCACAGTTAGTCATCTCCCACTGGCCCCAACAGAGCCCTCCAATGACAAGGATTCCGGGGTAGTGTGAGGCCAGGGGCAGGCTCCTCACAGTGACAGAGCCCAAAGGACATTGGAGGTCATCTAATCCCAAACCCTCATCTAGGGGAATGGGAAGGCAGAGGTTCTGATTAGAAATTAAAGGTAGATCTGGGATAATACTGATGAAAATGACGGTCAGCTCCCAAGCGCTCTGCAACCCAGATGGCCCAGAGTCTGTCTCAGCACACTGGCCTCCCACACCCAACTGCAATCCAGAACCATAATTTTATCCTTGTGTGGGCACATGTATAGCTCTTTCCATGTGTCATTTCCTGTAGAGCATCAGGTTTTACTCATAGCCAGGCAGGAAATGATGTATACTCTGGGCCTCTCAGGTTCTCCATCTCTGAAGTGGGTACTACATAGTGGACAAATTTATTCTTGCCTTCCATAGGAAGACAGTCTCATAATCATACAGTGATGACATACAGTGACGACATGCCCTCATGGAGACTGCATACTTGTGGTGTGTGGCGACAGACATTACATAATTACATAAAAAGTTGGTTAATCATTGTGATCGATGCTGCATCAATGTGCGCCTCACCCACCAAACGTTAGACCCAGGAGGGCAGGGCCATGTCTAATTCATCCTCATTTCTAAAACCTCACACAGCTTCTAACAAAAATAGATGTTCAGTGATGGATGAATGAATGAACACAGAAATATTAGAGGTACAATCCAATGAAGCAGAGAAGGTTTAGTTGAATAAAACTCATTTTGGGGAGTTTTGTTTTTTTTTTTAAACTGAGGCCCAGGAAAGGCAAGTGAGTCTCAGTGAGCAGATGTTCTGAACTCGGAAGGCAGTCCCCTGCCTCCTGGCTCTGCTTGAAAATAACAGACAGCAGGGTGAGTGGACTGTGGAAAGACCCTGCCCTAAATAGCCCCTCTCCCCAGGGGGAGGACGACAGGGTAGCTGGGGAGACTGCACCTGGAGTCCCCATCCCTTACCAGGCCACATGGAGTGTTCTGAAGTGTCACTGTAAAGGTGCCTGAGGAGCGGCTTTTGGCCAAGATGTACTGGCAGGTGGCAGGGAACGTGTATCGGCGGCCATCGAAGGTCGTGAAGTGGATGTCACCAGTCACTGAACACTCAGCTGAGGGGAAGAGAAAGGAGGCTGATCCATGGGGCTATCTTTTTTTTGCAGGCCCCAAGCAAGACGAGACAAAACCTGGTCCTCAGGAATCAGAGCTGCATCTGGGGCCCCGACCTCCCTTTTGAGAGCCTTGGCCAGAGAGGAGATGCAGCCCTGCCACAAAGGGCTTTTTGTAGGGAGACAGCTGCCCTGGGCTTCTCCCTCTGATGGGAAAACAGGCCCTGAACTTGGGTCCAGTCTCAATCCAAGTCCCCTACCCGACTCCCGGAACACAGGAAGGTCTTAAATATGTGGGGGCCGCATAAAAGCCACCCCAAAGGGGTGAAGTGATCCCTTAACCATGCAAGGAACACTGAGGAAACAAAGTGGGTGCTGGCCAAGCCAATGGAACAGAAAAACCACCCCCTACTCCTCCAGCAGGGCTGACCCCCAATTTCCCATCCCAGAGAGCTGTGAGACTAGAGGAAGGAGTGGAGTCCAGCTGGGGACCAGACATACCTGGACAGACAGAGGCGCTGCACACCCACTTGCCCGTGGTGCATGTGCTGAAACACAGGGACCACAGAAGAGGGTGCTCACCCCTCCAGGCTTGGGATGGATGTGGGAACTATAGGGTCCACATAACTCCAGCCCCCTGCCCTGTCTTCCCACCTCTAAAATGGGTGGTAGAGATTTCCCCACAAGGATTGGGCCTAGTGAGATCCCCTGGCATTCAGACATGCTGAGTGAGGGCCCTCAGTCATCAAGTCTCCCAGATCCCAGAGGGGCAGCCCTGATGGAAACCCTGAGAAAACCCCACTTCCCACCCCACCTCCAGCAGCAGACACAGACCAGGCATTGCAGTCCTCCTTCACCACTGAGCCAGTCGGGTACAGGGTCCCGTGAAATTCACAGGGACACTCAGTTGGTGCCACACAGCTCCCGTCCTCAAAGATCAGCCCTAGGATGACAGCAAAGGACCATCTAACTTATCTCTGCACCTGTTTACAAAGTTTTCATTGCTTCCTAGGGCCTATTATAAAGATCCCCTCATCCAAGTTCTTTTACCTCTGAACCTACTTCCAAACTTCCTCCTTTATAAATCATTGGCTCAGATCAGATGTGATCTCCTCTGAGGAAATAATCTCACCCCTGATCTTTGATCAAGAACCCACTGACTCACTCCACCCTCAATCTGCACATTAACTCACTTCCCCATTCTTCCTCTCATCTAGAACCAGCTCAGGTGCCACCTTCCCAGGAAGCCCTCCTGACAACCTCTCCCCACACTGAATTCCTCCTGCATCTCTTCTTGTGTGAACCCCTGAACAGGCCCTCACATGGTGTGTTAGACTGGAGAGGTATGTCTGAGTATCACTGCAACCACATTCTGAGCCCTAAACTCAATGTCTATATCCTGATATATTTCACCTCAACTCCACACTCCCTCCTAGCCAAGTAAGCAGCACACTCTAGATGTACTGCCTTGAAAAACAACAGAGTAAAATTTCACTTCTGGATATTTACCTAAAAGACATAAAAGCACCCATGTGCAGAGATCTGTGCACTCCCATATTTATTGCACCCCTATTCACAATAGCTAAGAACTGGAAATTACCTAAGTGTCCAATGTCAGATGAACAGATAAAGAAGATGTGGTACATATATACAATGGAATACTACACAGCCCTTAGAAGAGGTGAAATTCTGTCATTTGAATCAACATGGATGGATCTAGAGGGGATGATGCTAAGAGAAATAAGTCAAAAGAAGAAAGATAGAGACCAGATGACCTCACTCATAGGTGGAATGTGAATAGACAAAACAAAGGAGAAGATGTAACAAACCAACCTTCGGGCACTTGCAACAGAACTGAGGCGACGAACAGAGAATGGGAGGGGGTGGGGCGAGTGGTGGCGGAGCCCACTGGACAATGGTGAAGAGCACTTGGCGATTTGGTAGAGGGCAGGGTATGTAGACAGGTATCTGAGGAATAGGGAACCTATACATAGGAGGTTACTTCAATGTATAGAATAAGTTACGATCAAAATAATCTAAATTTTCTTTTTAAAGAGGGTAAAGTGATTGTATGCGAATGCATTTTTTAAACAAACACATGTATAATCATGAGGAAATGACTTGTCCTCATCTACACACCATAAAAAGTAGAGCAGGGATGAAATGAAATACTCTGATGAATCTCAAGATCCAGGGTCTGGCCCTCCTTTGCCTCCCTTAAGACATTCATCCATTTATTCAGGATTGTTTGCTCCTCCCTTCCTTCTTGCTGCAAACAGCACCCTCTGAGCCCTTGCTTCATGCCCATGGCACCAGCTGGGAAGGTGCTGCAGGCACCTCGCTCCGCCCTGGCATACCATCGGGGCAGTAGCAGCCGTCCACACAGGCGATCTCGCTGTCCACACAGGATGCCCGGGGCTGGCAGGAAGTTGGGCAGCAGGCGATGCATTCATTGTAGGTAAAGGCCTTCTCCTTGCAGTGAACAGCTAGGGAGGGAGCGGTAGGCCTGTGGCCTCCCTAGGCCCCCCCACCCCTCACCTCTGCTCTGCTCTGCCAGGACCAACCCAACTCCTCCCCCAGAGGTGGGAGGAGGAGGGATTTCACTTTCCAGATGCCCCCAGTCCCAGTGGCAGGACTAGATTAGCAAGAAATTGTCCAGAACTGGAGAGGCTCTGAGAACCACCCTCAACTCATTCTGTGACCCTAGGTCAGTGCCTTTTCCCATCTGTCATATGGGGGCTTAACGCTCTGACAACTGTGCTTCTTCTGGGCAGAACAGGACATTGAGCTGAGCCCCGAGCATACCACCCATAAGTCCTGAACAGCGCCTGTCTGTCTCCTCCCCGCCCGCCACCTGTCCACCACCAGGCAGCACCTACTGCATTGCGGGAGCTGGGTCCTCCAGCCCTGCAGGGGCCGCCCTGCCTGGGCACACACCCGGGCATACTCCGCCAGCGCCCGGCACCAGGTGGCGTCATCTCCCACTGATCTGTGCAGAGAAACCAGGGGTCACGCTGGAGCAAGGCCCAACCTGCAGCTGACTCCCAGCATCCTGTGGAGACTGCCAGGGCTCAGGGAACCCTCCTCTTCACACAGCTGGGGAAGGGAGTCAGGGACCACATCTAGGTACATAGAACCCTAGGCTGGGAGTCTGGCTTCTAGTCCCAGCATTGCAACTGACTTGTGTGACCCTGGGACCTCAAGCTGCTTTTCTGGTTGACTGGGACGCTCCGTCTTACCATGCAGGTAAGAATTTCAGAATTTGGGGAAGGATAACTGTCAGTGCTCAGGATTTTCAGGCTCAGTGGCTCATGTGCTGAGCCCCACTCCAACACTCGGAGGAGTCTCGCCATAACCCAGTGCCATCCCCACTCCTGACTACCCACTCACTGGCAGAGGTCGCTGGTGCAGCTGGCTGTGAAGGGCAGAGGGCTGACGTAGGCATGGCAGGCATCAAAAGGGGGCCGCAGCAGTGCCTCACATCGGTCGTATACAGCCTGGGGGAGAGGCCCAAGAGCAGGAACTAGGGGCAGGCAGGGCCAGGCACAGCCCCCCGATTTCCCCAGACCCACATGGAACCCACACTTGGGCCCGAGGGAGAAAGAGTGGAGCCAGTGACTTCATAAAGGGTAGAGAGGAAAATGACTGAAGCCAGGCATTGGGGGTCGGGGAGGTTGAGGGACTGTCTCCTCAGGGTCCCAACCTGCATGGCTCCCAGGCTGTGCTGTAGGCATGGTGGGCGAGGCAGGGAGGAGGTGGTGGGCCCTGGAGGCTGGTTGGGGGCCTGCTCCAGCCAGCTGTGAACAAACTCAGTCACGTCTTCAGTCAGCTTCCCTGTGGGGGAAAATTAGCATAACGGGTGGGAAGGTGGGTGGAGCCAAAGAGATGGCCCGAGGAGGGCTAGAAGTGGAAGAATCCAGCCCTGAGCTCCCTCCCAAACTGTTTCCCAGAGCAGCGATTCTCTGGCAAAAGCTGTCTGATGATAACAGTCAAAAATGCTCTAGAACCTGCAGTAGCTCCCTACTACATACAGATGTTAGTTTATGGAGATGCACATCTTAAATCTCTATTATGTCATGATGCAATAATGCTTCAATAAAAGTTTTAAAAATAAAGCCTTAAAAATTAAAAAATAGAGAACTAGAGGACAAATCTAAACAAGCTCCCGCACCCCTCTGAGCCTCGGTTTCACCATATGTGTGACAGGACACACACGTTCCCAGGAGATTACTGCAAGGCCTATATGAGAGGGTGCATGTCAAGTGTTGACTGTACTTTTATGTTTAAAGGTGTCTCTCCCCTCCTCAGGCCAGTCTCTGCAATCGGGCCCTGAGCATGTCGCTTACTCCTGCCCCCACACACCTGAAGGTGGGTCTCACCTGGCAAAGTGCCTGTTAGATCCTCACACACACTAGTAGGAGTTCCCATTGTGACAATTTTGCAGATGAGACAACTGAGCTCCACAGTGATTGAGACAACACTTGAGGCCACACTTGATAGGAAAAGCTTCCCACTGGGCCTTTAGCACCATGACCCCAGGTTCTACCTTAACCCCTCCTTTACCTATCTGCCCCCCAACCCCTTCCTGAGTCCTTCAGAGGTCACCTGCCCTGTCCCTCACCATAGCTGGTCATCAAGTCGTCCTGGGGATCGGCATTGTTATTCCCACACAGTCCATGGGTCCGGCCCAGGAACTCCGGGCTCATCTTGATGTAGACAGCCGAGGCGCCGTCCCAGGCCAGCGTGAAGGCCGACTGGTGGCGCACGATGATGTAGCCGGCCAGCCGCTGCAGCCGCACATTCCCCATCACATGGGGCAGCTGGATCCTGTAAGGCACAGCCTGACTTCCAGAACACCCACACCACCAACATTGACCAAGCCCTTTTACCAAAGGAACAGCTGTCTCCTACCTGCAGGACCCAGGTACACAGCACCCGCCTCACCCACAGGGCCTCTGAGACCTCAGGGTCTGATCCCCGCTTTCCCTCCCCTGACATCTTCGGTGCCTGGAAATTCAATTTGGGGAGGGAGTCTTGTCTTCAGTTTTTAAATTGCTTTCTAAAATTGCCATTTCACTGGCAGGGAGAAATCTTAGAGTGATCGAATTTGCTAGTTCCTTTCTCCTAGCCAGGAGAAATTATAGAAGCAGACATTTACCTTTTTTTTTTTTTTTTAAAGGAGAGCAAGAAAGGAGTGGTAAGAAGAAAAGCCACGTGAGAAGGAAAACTTGGAGAGAAAAGATAAGACTCAAGGCTACAGTAATCTTAGCCCCTTTCCCAGTTTCACTGCACAGGGGCTACTCGGCGGTCTGGAATGTGGCAACTTTCAATCCAGTCGAAAATCAGGAAACGTAAACAAAAGATGTCAACCAGCCCAAAATGATACCCGGAGATTCATATACCAAAGCTTTATTCCCTGGAGAAACCCCCGAACCTCCAATTTTGCACAGCTCCAGAAAGCTTGGTTACCCAGTTTCCAGATCTGAAGCAGGAAATAAACGAGGAGGAAAGGTCATTGCAGGAAGATCCCCTGACAGCCACTTGAAGGGGCAGTGGGAAGCAAGGGGAGGAAAGGACAGTGAAGAATAGATGCAAGAAAGATTTGGGGAAGGACTACAGTGTGGGAGCCGAGTCCTTGAGCGGACCCTCAGGCATCCCTCATGTCCTGCAAGAGCACAGGCTTCAGAATGACCCATGTCATCAGAAATGGGAGAAAGTGTGGTCAGTATGTGCTCGGAGGAGGCTTGAACTGTGTAGGGTGCACTCAGGACGATTTCCTTCATCTCACAGAAGTGAAAAATTAAGATTGCTTAGAGTGGTCCACTCTCAGTTTTCTAGAAAACTGTACTATTTGCCCCAAAATGCACTGTCTGAAAACCCACTGTCTGCCCCCCAACCCCTTCTGAGAGTTCCATAAAAAGACAAGAATCCCCTTTCTGCAAAATGGGCTGGCTGGAAACTCTGGCTGGCCTGCCAGTAGATTCCTGCCCTAATGGAAAATCTGCTGTTTGAGCCTTCAAAACAATTTCCTTTACGTTTGAAAAAGGTGGATGCTCACCCATCCCCAAACCAGGTAGCAGGAGAGCTGCAGGCAGATGTCAGTTACCTTGCACCTCCGTGGGTAACCTCCTTGGCCAGATGGAGCTCCAGCTCACCCGCAAAGAAGAGGCTGACGGACCTGGAGCAGGCGTAGGGGACGGAGCCACACTGCGGGTCATTGTGCACCTGGTTGGGGGTTCAGGGGCCATTGTGCGGGGTTCCTGCCACAGACCTGGCCCTGAGCATTAGTGCTGGGCTCAGTGGCACCTGTCCAGGCTTCACTAGTACTGCCCCCTGCATCCCAGCTCCTTTCCTTTGCACTCTCTCCCAGTCCCTGCGACACTGCAAAGTGGTAAGAGCTGTGAGCATCTGCACTCAGAAAAGAGGTGCCCGGTGCTCAGAGAAGGGATGAAGGTCGCACACACAACCAGGATCCTCACCCAAGTCTGATGGCTCGATGTCAGGGCTTTCCCCAGTACATTGTGTTGTCTCCCTATTTCCGGAATTGTTGTTTATCCACACCAGGCGACCCCGTCAGATGGAAAGCCATGATGTGCACGTGTGCCCTACCACACACTTTCACAGAACGGACATGTGCACATACCGCCTGTCTCCCGACGGGGCACTCTCAGTGCACACGCCGTAAGTGCACGCTCCTGTCAGGACGCTGGCGAGCACGTCTAGCCCTCCCCTGTACACACAGGCGCAGATGTCACTCCTGTGCTGCCTGTCACATACACATGTCCTCTGCCAGCTGCTCAGACACAGCCCATCCTTCCAAGGGCATAGGACCCAAGGAGGGGAAGGCAAGTGTGGAATAACCTCCCAGAGCTTAGAGAAAAGGTCTAAAAATATGACTCTGCCAAGTGTGGACACGTAACTTTCCAGCGGATGTGGTTAAGCAGGCTGGAGCCACCATCACTAAAAGTGGGGCCTGTGAATGCCACCCCATAATCTAAACATGTTTCACCTCAACCCACAGAAATATAAATATAGACATATAGAATAAATGTGTACACACATATAAATGGCTACATGTAAAATACAAACATACATGTGTACTAAATATACACATAAAACCCATATCACAAAATAATGACCCCACTAATATGTAATGCACTTTTATAATCTTTTCTATTCTCTCTTTTTTTATGCTGGATAAAACTCATTACATTGATTTCATAACCCACAAGTATGTAGCACACCCATCATCCAATGACACTCATGAAAAGCATATCCAGAGGCAGTCGGGGGAGAACCAGTCAGGGTTTTCAGCACCTGCGGGCATGGCCTCCCGGGAAACTTGTTGGCACATCCATACCTGAGAGAGAATGGGTGCGCCCAGAGGGCAGAAGGGTGACACTGAGCACAGGATGCCCCCAAACTCCCAACCCCCTGGCTCTAACTGGCCAAGGTGTCCTCCAGCAGAGCAGGTTCCCAAGTGGACATTTCTGCAGGTGAAGGTGCACTGACCTAGGCTTGAAGGGGACCCCCCAACACACAGGTAAACACATAAATCAGTCTGTTTCATACATGCTCATGGGCAAGAACAAACTTTCACGGAGCACAAATGCAACTACTGGGAACAGCAAATGAGCAGATGTGGTCCCTGACCCAGAAGGTTTATATCCAGTAGAAGAGACAACCCCAGAAGCAGACCTTTATAAGGCCAATGACAGTGTACTGGCGTGCAGCTTTGGTTATACAGAGAGGAGCCAGCTCAGGAGGCATTCTTAGATGAAGTGACCTTGAACAGTGTCATCCGGGACCTCTATTGCTTCCTTTATTATTTTCTTATCGCAGGTCCTTGCACCAATTCCCTTTACCTAGCATGTATCTCATGTCCACCCACCACGTCTGAGTGGCTAACTCCAATTCATTCTTCAGATCCCATCTGAAATATCACTTCCTCCAGTAAGCCCTCCCTGATCACCATGCTGCCCAATAAGCAGGGTTAGGTTTCCATGACATGTTCTTCTAGCAGTCAGCATTTCTCCTTTGTAGCACTCAGTTATACTTAAAATGACTCTTTAGATTTGATGTCTGTTTTCCCTATCAGACTGTAAATTCGCTGAGAACAGACTACATCTCTGTTGTTTTCCACAAAGCTACCCCCACACCTTGTATCAGAAAGAACACAGGCAGGCACTTAATCAATACCTGATAAATGAGCAACTCAATTAATGAATGGCCAGGGGCAACCAGCAGTGTGTGGGTGAGAAAACTGTGGAGCTCTCGGTTCCTTCCAGGTGCGGAATCCTTGAGCAGTTGTTGGGAGCAGAAAGGAAGGTACCAGCCTCTCATGTGCCAGCTCCCTGACTGTGACAAGCAGGACCCAGGCCGATGCGGTCTCCGGGGCTGTGAGCTCCCGGACAGGCAGGCAGGGGTGGCCTCACCTGGACTGAGAAGGTTTGTCCTTCAGGTTCATGGCACCCCACCAGCGTGTAGCTGCCCTTCCCAGAGAGGTAGTAGTAGAGGCCGTCAAATGTCTCCACATGGTGCTGTCCCCATGCCCGGCAGATGCTGTCCCGCTCAGGGCCGCCATTATATACTGAACCAGGGGAAAGAGAACCTCTCTGTGTCTGTAGTGGGCACCAAGCCAGGTGGGTTCCAGCCCTGGCATGACCACCTCCATTTCCTCCCAGCCCAAGATGCCCAGGACCTCAGACCCATTGCTATCTGTGTCTCCAGGGCCCTCCCGGGGTGGGATGGTGCCCAGGCCTACCCATCTGGCATCGCGGCCCAGAGGCATTGAAGCGTCTGCAGTCACAGAAAGTTGGGTGCACGCACTCGCCCCCATTGAAGCAGGAGAACAAGTCTGTAGGGGAGACACAGGAGGCGCCTTCCATTAAACCAGGATCCTCAGAACCCAGTGATGCAGTACCCTCCCTCCTGCCTGGGTTCCGCAGCTGGCCCAGAGCTAATGGAACTCAGATCCCTGTCCCAGGCAGCCCCAGCAGTCCTCAACAGCTAGCCTTAGTGGGGCAGACACGGTGCCTCAGACTGCTGCCCGGTCCCCTCCCTGAATGGTGCGGTAGGGTCTCAAAGTACCTGACTTCCAAGTGAGCAAGTGGCCTCCAGGCCAGCCCCACCAGACTTTTAACTCCCTAAAATAAACTTCCTAGTTGCAGAGCAGGTGAGCTGAGTTGACACCATGGAGCCTGTGGGGTGAGCAGCCAGACCTGCAAGTACTGCTCTTCCTCATAGCTCCCTAAGCTCCGGGGAAGAGGCTGAGACACAAACAAGAGCAGGGAGAGTCCTCACATGTGGACGCAGTAGAGAGAAAGAGGATAAGAAGGCAAGGGGACAGAGGCCAAGAGGACAAAGCAGAGCAGAGTGTGGTGAGGGAAGGGACGACGAGGGGAGAGGAAGGGGCTGCAGACACAGAAGAGGGTAAGGGGAGAGCCATGGACACAGACTGGATGAAGATAATGCCATAGACTGGAGAAAGAGGCCACAGGAACAAGGTGAAGTAGATAGCGTGAGTGGGAATGCCATGAGGTCATGGTCATAAGAACAGACACTGGGGAGGAAGCCCTGCTCAACTGAGAAGGGGAAAGCAGAGTGGAGTTGGAGCCCAGGTTTGGGGAAGGTGGAAAGAGACCCCACGCAGGGGCAAGAGCTCTCAGGAAGCCCCGAGGGAAGCCCCAGCCTTCCCTCACAGGCCTCTCTCTGTGGGCCTCTCACCACAGACCACGGAGAAGGGGCCACTTACAAGATGGCGCACATTTGGCCCGATGGAGCCGCCTTTCCCAGGAAGACATGGCCAAGGAGTCCAGGGCTTCAGACTCCTTTAAAGACAGAAGAAAGAGAACGCGATCAAGGACTGAGTTCACAGAGGGCAGCCTTTCTGGAAGTCACAGCCCTTCCTGTCTATCACCTAAAGGGAGTAAGGTCCTTGTCCCTTGGTGCCCCAGCCCCTCCACCTCTGGGGTGGGGAAGGAGGATTTTCAGTCCTGCTGGAGGTCCAGGAATGAAAGACTGGTTTTAACTCTCCCAAGTGGCATCTCGGTGGCAGCCTGGGAGGCCTGTAGCCTGAAACACCCCCCTCCCCTCCTTGCTCCAATATCCCCCAGCACCCCTCCCTTCATCCCTCCCTAGTAAACCTTTGTGTCTTCCATAGCCCAACACAAAACCTCCTTGTCTGGAGAGCAAACTTGGCTCCCCCCGCCCCCCACAGAAATCACCTGAAGCAGAGCAAAGAAACAAAGGCAGCCCCTCGCCCCAGGGCAGGAGAAAAACCTCACCTCAGCCCCCACCCAACCTTCCTTTTGGGCTCTTCCAACAACAGCAAAAACAGTGCCTCACAGATCATCACCCACTGTCCTCAGGACTCAGCTCCAAGTCAGATCTCACGCTGACCCCACAAATCTGAGGAGGACACAGTCAGAGTAGCTCAGAAATCCTATTTTTCTGCACACCCCGGTGGAGTACGGGTTGGGAGCAGTCCACATACATCCCAAGGACCCAGGTTTGCATCCCCAGTCCAGAGAGAACAGCCAAGATGAATAACTAAATAAAACAAATAAAAATGTTTCTTCCTTCTCTCTCTTCCTGCCTGCTTGCCTGCTCACCTTCATTCCTGCCTGTACCTTTCCTCTGAAGAAAAGAAAGAAAGAAATCCTATTTTCCAGACCAGAAATCCCAATACTTGGCCTCTTGAGATAGAAACCACCTGAAAGTGGGACTAACTGAACATCATATCATGTGTGTTCAGTTACCCCTACAGGTAGCAGCCTTGTATGTCCAACCTCTCAGAACTCCTGTCAGAGAGGCCTAATGTCGCCTGAGGTTGGGACCAAGGCACAGCAGGCTCTTCCCACTAAAAGTCTCAGCATCCTCACTTGTACGACTTCCAGACCTCTGCCCAGCGGGCCAGGTGTGTTGAACAGAACGAAGACCCTACCTGCATGCAGCTCATGCTCTTGTTCACGGGACCAATCGGCCACAAAGCACACTGAGGCTGCTGTCTCATGCGTCGTCCTCTTTCCCTCATTTCTCTCCTACAACCTGGGATTGACTCCCTGGGCCTCCAGTAAAAGACTTGGAACATCATACTCACAAGCCTTGGTTTCTGGAGCCCAACTCTGGGCTCTCTACCTCACCCCTGAGCACCACCTTTCTGCTTTCACTGTCCTGCTGACCCTCTGGGAGGTCACTGGCTCCTTCCTTGCCAGGTTCAGGGGTCTCATCCCACTTAGGGTCCTGGGTCCTGGGTCCTGGGTCCTGTGTCCTCCCTGGCTCTCCCTATTCTGCTGTCCCAGGAGTCAGACTTCCTACCCTGGTCAAATTGGTCTCACAAAGTCTCAGGGACCTTGAGAAATAGGAGAGAGTCACTGGGAAAACAATCACCACCAGAGTCCCATTAGGGTTCTTAATTAGCCTTTGGATCTCTACACTCATCACCGCCACCTCTGAGAAGGGTGTGTAAGGTAAGACAGCCTGTGCAGCAAGGTGGAGGCCATTTCCTGGAGGAAAATTTAAATCCTGTCCAAATAACTTGTCTTCAATATAGATCTGGAGTCTTAATCCTTTTTGTGCTATGAAACCCCTCTGATCATCTGGTGAAGTCTAGGGGCCCCTCCTCAGAATAAGGTTTTTAAAAATGTAAAATGAACGTAAGATGACAAAGAAAATCAACTTCACTGCAGTATAGTCATGAAAATATGCTACAGAAATGTGTGACTTAGTAATATTCATGTTCCTTTATTAACACCAAGCTCTAGCTGCAGGTCTTAGGCTGCCAGAATTTTGAGACAGTGACCATAAAGATCTTGAGATAACAACAACTGTAAGGTGATAGGAAAATATGATGATCTATTGGTGACAGTCACAGACACTGCTAATACTCTTCTGATTTGGTGCCTATGGTAAGAATTGAGGGGAATGCTAAAATTTCTTTTCATGTAAAAAATGCATTTTTTCCTCACCCACATTCATGGAGGCCCAGTCTGCACCGTCAGTTCTCTGGAGGATAGCTGAATTCCACAGGTATAAGGCAGCATTGAAATGAAAGTCTCTTGGCTGCTGGCCTGGGACCCCTCCCATCCCTTACAGATGGGATTAGAAACCCTCAAAGGGTCCCTGGTTTGCTTTCTAGCTATTGGCTTAAATTCCTCACCCTTCATTCTAGTTGTCTTAAAGTAGGGCCATTCTAACACCTTATTTGCACGAAGAAGGAAGAAGGGAAAAAAAAAAACAAAACAGTAAAGGCACTAGAATTCTGATGATGGATATAGTGTGAAATATGTACAGACTGAGGTGTCATTTCAATATCTTAAAATGCGTATCTCACTGTAAACAAAAGAAATAATAAGACTATTTTTTAAAGTAATATGAGAAACCTACCGGGGCTGCCTGGCCTGGTTGACATACTTCCCAAGGAAAAAGTGAAAGGCTACCCTGGAATCCAGCAAGGAAGGAAGTCCACCAGGGGATGAGGTGTTTGAGGCAGGCCCCTTTTCCCCTCCAATAAACAGAGATCCCTGGAGTCCTGTGGGTCATACCCCGGTGCTGGGAACAGGCCCAGCTCCACCAGGAGACCTGATTACACCTGCTCCCCAAAGGCTCCAGCAACTCATCCACTTACCTCTATTTCCCCATCTAGAAAAAGAATCATGACGTTATATTTCAACTCAAACTATACCTGACTATAGTTCTAGAACTCCACAGCGGATCCCTAGAATGGGGTGCATGACTTGAGTTCAAGATGCTCTGGGGGAACAGCTGCAGATGGGCTGGATTTGTAATTTGCCTCTGGTGTAAAAGGAGGCAAATTCAGGCCGGGATCAGAAAGAGAACTTGAGTCACCTGATTCAGAGACCAAAGAAATTTGGCAATGGGAGAAGCAAAACACCCCTTTCCCAAAAGGACAGAGGACCCAAGGAAACAACAGGGAATGATGAAGACTCAGGGTGGTGGCTCAGGGCTCTGCTTCTCAATCAACCCTCCCTTGTGAACCCAGCTTGTGTGCCTCCTCTCAAGGAAGCACTCCTGGGGCGTGGCTCAGGCTATGAGAGGGGCCCCTGACAGGGTTTGGGGCATTTGCAGGCCAGGCAGGAAAAGAGGACGCCACTCCTAAAACCTCACTTTCCAACTTTCACTGGCGGGAGGGGAGAGCAGGCTGTTTCCTGATCATGCCCTGGCACCCTCACCCCCAACCCCATTTCCAACCAAAATAGAGCTGAAATTGCCTACTTTGTATATATACCTTCTCTATTCCCTTCTGAATAATTCTAGCGATAGCTCTCCTGCCACCTACAAACTCCCTGTCAGTCTCAGATCTAGACAGAAATAAGCCCAGTCTTAGTGAAGCCTCCCTTGCCCAATTTCCCCTTACCTGGCTTCCCATCAGCATTCTTGCATCCTCTGTGGCAAGGGTCACCTCCTGATGACTGTGGCTAGAGGAGGAACACGACTAGCATGGATAAGGGATGAGGAATGGGCCTTGCCTCCCTACTGGTCCATCCCTCCCTCAGTGCTAACCCTCCCCCACCCCTGGTCACCCACACCTGAAATGAAGAGGGAGCACTGGGTAGGACAGCCACAGACTCGGCAGTTACTCACCTGGTACCCAGGGCAAGTTCAGGCTGTGGCTCTGTGCTGCCCCCGGGTGTGGGTGCTGAGGCTGAGAAGGGGAATGGCTCTCCACTCAAGCTCTGCCTCCCTTTGTTGGGCCTGCCAGAGCCTGAGCCCCACCTGCACCCTCCTCCCTCTCTCTCACACCCTGGGTGCCCCTTGCCCCATTCTCTCTCCTAGCATGCAGCCTTCTCAGGCCCCTTCTCCCACTCGTGGGTGACTCTTCTCGGGTCAGGGGCTCCCTCTTGCCTCCACAACCTGTGTTCCAGTTCTCTGTAGTCCCCCACCTTGGGTCTCTTCCACTCGTCTACTTTGGGACCCTTTCCCAAGCTGTCGCCCGCCTCTCTTCCCTGGCGCCCCTCTCCCACCCCGCCCCCCGTCCCCACCGGACTTCTCTATCCTCTCTCTTTGCCCCCTCTCTCCAACCTGACCTGGCCGGTTCCCCTAAACGTTTCCTTGGGTCCGGGTCTCCCCTGTTCCACACCCCTCTCACCGAGAGACTGCACCCGCAGGGGCTCCCCTGCCGGCTCGCTCCCGGGCAGCCAGACGCCAGCGAGAAGCAGGCAGAGAGCTCGCACCGGCGCGGGGGCGCACGGCACAGGGGACCCCATAGGAGAGCGCGGACGGGAAATCTGAGTGCAGGACCCGGTTCGAGATGCCTCTCCCGGCGGAGACAGGATCCCACCTCCTCTCTGGGGGCTGCGCAGTCTCTCACTCTCTAGCCCCGGGGCTCCCTTGGTCCCGCCTCCCCGGCTCTTGGCTCCTCCCCGAGCTAGATTGACAGGACCAATTCATTATCATAGTTTAGGTGCCGGTGGTTGTCTAGCCTTTGCTCTGCTTTGGCCTATGACCGCCCCTCCTCAGTCCTTCTCAGGGCAGGCTGGGTTCAGATCGCTCAGCCGTAAGTCCCCTGAGAGGCAGGAGGCGCGGCGGTCTTCATCCGCCCACACTTGGACTCCAGTTTGGAAACCTGGATGCTAGAATCCCCTCATTCCAGAGGCCCCAGTTGCTGGTATGAGCCTTTCCTTTTACAGAGGTCCTGGTACATGCCTCTCAGTGGTCAGTAGTAGAACCAGGGCTCAGGTCTGCAGAGACCTAGGCTGTGCTCCCATCGCTCACCAGTGCCACCTCTACCTTGGCTCCCAAGTGCCCACCCTACCCCCAGTTTTGATTACCTTTAGGGAAGAGATCAGTCCCCAGTCCTCTGTGCCCAGCACTAGTTCAGGCCCCTGTCCAGGAAATGTTGATTGCATGATACAGTCCTCAAACTTCCATATTATTGCTCCCATTAAGGCCGGACTGATAAAACAAAAAATAAGACAGACACCTCTAATTTTGTGGACAAGTACACTCCCTGTGCAGGAGGAATTTTTAAACTGAGGAAATGAGGGTCTGAGAACCTTGGGAATCTGTGCATTATCATTCACCGGGCCAACTAAGGGCTGAAACACCAACTAGATGGCAAGCCTTGCTACTGCTGCTGCTGGTGGTGATGGTGATGCTTCCAGCAGACCCCAGGCAGGGATATAGATTTGGGATTCATTCCTTCATTCATTCACCCAACAAATCTGCACATTTATTCCTCATCACAAATTGTTCTGGGAATCCAGTGACAAAGCATATACAGCTGTCCCTGAAGAAGGTATAAAGCCAGGGACACAGCTGGGAAGGTGGAGGGGAGACAGCCAAGGATAGAACCTTAAAAGAGTGGTTAAGAGAAGGACAAAGGTAGGGTTGTTTCACAGGAGGTTTGAAAAGGAACATTCGTGGGAGAGGAAAACAGGATTCAGTGCTGTCCTAAAGCCAGGAAGGAGACATTTTAAGGAGACAGGGCAGGGCAGGTAAAAGAAAGATCAGAGCATGAGTGGACCACATTTTCCTTCGTAAGGGCAGTTATATTGCCTGGATGCTAAGTATGAAACAAATAGCCATATGACATACTTAAGAAATCAATCATGTCAGGTGAAAGTGAATATATTTTGTGTGTCTTTCTTGGACCTTTGAAAATCCCATGTCTGACTTAACGGGCTAATACTAAGGTGAGAACATAGATAATATTTTAAGGTTCTTCTCAAGGGGGAATTGTATCTTAAACTGGCAATGCTTTAGCCCAAATGAAAACTGCCTGCTGGTAAATCTTCAGCTGTTGACATTGAGATGGAAAGGAGGGATAGTTTAAACACCACTAAAGGTACCATTGTCAGTTTACTGATTTGGGCAACTGTCCATCTCCCTGTCCTCTGTACCCTGACAGGGTGCAATCAGGTCAGGTCTCAACCCTGGGTTAAATCCAAGCACATGTGCCATAATTAAAAGTCCCTGCTCTTCCATTCACACCTGCTTTTGTTTTTCAACCACTCCTTTCCTGGGCTCCTCTTTGCGCTCATTCTGTCTTGCTTCCTCACCATCTTTGTGCTCTAGCACTAAACCTCGGAGCTGAGTTAAATTGAATCAAATGAAGCGAATGGGGTATGGCTCTGGGTAAAGGTCAGTCATAAATCAAGATGCCCTTACCAGTCCCTTTCATGCTTCAATGTGTGTGTGTGTGTGTGTGTGTGTGTGTGTGTGTGTGTGTGTGTGTGTGTGTTGGGGGGCGGGTAGGAGAGGTGGGAAGTCTGTTGAGGATGGGCACTGGCAACCCCCTGATTTAGGCCCCATCTGCCACAATAAGACTCGACCCCAAAGAGTTTACAGATCAAATACTTCCCAGTAGGAAAAGCCCAAAGAGGAGGCGCGCTGAAGGTGAGGTGTGTGTAACGGGGTGACAGGCAGACTCAGGAAACCTGATGGGGGGTCTTTATGCATTCAGAGAAAACTGAGATTAGCCCTCTCGTAGCTGCCACTGTGAGAGTCTCAGGACTTCTATATTTCCGCCCCCACAAAGGAAAGTCCCCAACTCCTCCCCACGACTCCTGGGATCCTTCCTCTTCTTCAACCCCGTGTGTTTGGGGGCCATCCCGAGAAGTGCCAGCCTGGAATCCAACCGCCGCCGCCGCGGTCACCAACACCCATGCCAGCCCTTTTGCTCCCGACGTCAATGGGCGGCACGGAGAATCTGGACAGGTGTCTCTCTCTTCCCAGCGGCCCCGCCCACCGGCCCCGGCCCCGCCCCCTCACGGTCCTGGTCCCGCCTCCACAGCGCCCAGACCCTGCGGGTCACCGTCGCTGCTCCTGCCGGTTCCGGGTAGCCAGGCACCCGAAGGAGCAATTTGTGCAGCGATTCGGCTCGATCAGGCCCAGCCATGGACCGGAAGGTGGCCCGAGAATTCCGACACAAGGTCAGAGTTGCTCGGGACCCCTCAAGCGTCCAGGACCGCAGAGTCCCTGGCGGGGTGTGTGGAGGTTGGACACGCATGACGCTACTCCTCCCTTTTCCAGCCAGGCCTGGGGGGTCTGGGGGCTCTGGGTGGCTTGGGATCGACTGAGCATTGTTTAATTTTTGGAAGGGGTCTCCAGTAAAATGAGGGAGGGGGCTCTGGGATTCCCGGTATAGGACCACTGAACTAATCTTCTGAGACTGCCCTTTCTCCTTCCGCCCTCCAAGGGCTGATACTTTTCTTGAGTTTTAATTCCTTTCAGCTTTGTCCTGAGACAAGACACGTCTCTAAGATGCCTCACAGTCAGCCAGTTCCCCTCCTTCGTAGGCCCCAGGTCCCTGCTCTGAGAGGTGAATATTGATGGACAGGGAAACTGGATGTCTCTCTCCATACTTTGACCTCAAAACACAAATGAGAAGCACGCAGGGAGCCCCTTCCTCCTGGAAGGACATTTTTTAGGGCCCTGGAAGTATCTGAGGAACTGGTGTTAGCCTGGGAGCTTGGGAGGAAGGAAAGAGGGATAGAATCAGCCAGAGCCTTCAGGTAGAGCTCTCTCTCCCGGTGTGTCTCAGTGAGGGGCCCGGGTCCTCAGCAACCATCACTGAAAACTGCTGGATTTCACTGAGAGCATTTCCAGAACTGTTTACAGAGCTCTACTGGAGCTGTCGAAACTCTGAGGCCAGAGAGGACCATCTGTGGAGATCCAATGGACCTCCCCACAGGTCTTAGGATGCTTCTGAACCCAAGGGTGAAGCCAGGGGTGTCTAGAGCCACCTACAGGCCCCTACTGAGTGTCTGTGTACTCTGAGGCCCTAAGTGGTGGTGTCTTTAGACCAAGTCAAGCCCCTTCTCAGGCTTGAGGGTGGCAGAGCTTAAGTAGACATCCAATGTGGGGGCCCCCAGGACTAAGGGCCAGAGGCTTGGGCCCAGGGGTCCCGGGTCAACCACACTTATAATGAATATGTTTTCAATACTCAACTGTGTGCCTCAAATTCCTGGGCTTATGGGTGGGAGGCAGACCCTACACTAGTAATTACTCATGGCTGGGTGCTACGGGGTCAAGGCTTGATGGGGTCACAAAGGAGGCAGCTCATACTGGCTGAAGTCTCCTGAAAAGAAGCGTTGGGCATCCCAGGCGTGAGAGAGAACTGGACGTTCAGCAGGGGCTTGGGGACAGGTGAGCAGCAGAGAGTGAGACTGTATTCGCAGCACACCCTGTTGCCAAAGGACTGGGGGAAAGAAATTTCAGCTGCTGAAGGCATTTGGTACCTGTAGATTTCAGCCAACCCTCTCTGAAGGAGCACAACCTCCCATCCCCCACCCGGGACTCGAGCTAGAATTTCACTTTGCTGCCCTCTGGACTGAGTGTAAGACCAGGTCCTCTTTTGTTTCCTCCCTGTGGGTTACTAGTCTTTGTGCCTTTGAAAGAATGACCTCTGGGCTCCCAGGTGTCAGACTGGGCCCCTGTGTTCACCCCAGTTCCTCTCCCCCAGGCCCCACACACTCCAAAGGGCCTGAGGCCCCTGTGTTTTCCACTGCCCTGCTCTTCCTCCTCAGAAGAGTCATTACCTATTAATGCCCTGGTGTGTGCTGGCGGGCCAGGCCCCTTGCTAGGCAAGGCCTGCGCTGGACTTTGTGCCCTGCTGCTTCCGAGGTAGCAGCAGCCTTCCCCTCCCAGGTTAGAGATCATCTAGGAACTGGGGAGAAAGAGTAAGAAACTGGGGAGAAAGAGTAAGGCAGCAGAGGAGCACGGAGAAGGGGCGCACAGACATACTAGGTGAAATATTCATCTTGCTGTTGATTGCTTTCTAGGTGTCTCCACGGTATTTCAGAATACAGTTGACCCTTGAGAATGGGCTGTGCTGTTTAGGTGTTGAAGGTAGTATTAAAGTTAGTGTGTTGTCATGGAAAGTGCTGTGTGATTTTTAACAAGTTGTTAGCCTCTCTGTTTCTCCAGTCTCTGATTTGTTAAATGAGGATGTCCGTATTTTACTAGTAAGTTTAGTGTGTGTGCTAGATGAGATCTATACATGTGTAGAGAGTTTAAATACACCACTTTGTGAGTCCAATTAAAGTCCTCGAAAAAATGTGCACTCCTGTCTATTATCTGAAGTTAGGCAGAACTGGGGTCAAACCTGAATCCTGTCACTCACTGTCAGTAAGAGGTTGGATAAGCCATTTATTCGCTCCAAGCTTCAGTTTCCTCAGCTGTGAGGTGAAGCTCCTAGTGCTTATTACCTCACAGGACAATTACGAATAACTAGGATTTCAAGTAGAATGCTCTTTCACATGTATCCCCAGGGCTCCTTCCCTCAGGTCTCCACATGGATACTCTGGACACATAGTAACCATTTAGTACATGGTCACTCTGTTCCCAAGCTGATGCCTACAGAGGTCTCATCCTTTGGGATTGTGCAGTTCCCCGGAGGCCACCAGTAACACTTGCTTTTCCTTACTGGTCACAGCCTGGGGTCAAGATCCTAAGGGAAAGGAAGGAGAGACATCAGAAACTAAGACTTCTCCCCCAAAGAACCAGTGATTCAAAAGACACTTCTGCTCACTGTACCCGCCTGTTGTAGGAAATTGGTTACTCATTTGTTCAAGAAGCATTTATTGTCTGTTCAACAGTCAGAACTTTATAGGTGTCTGAAGTGTCCTCAGTCCGAGGCCAGGCATCTGGGAGTGGGGTGCGACAGATACGAAGGTTCGCAAGAGCCCCTGCCTTCTAGGGATTTCCTAATCAATCATTCTTTCATGCGTCCATGCAATAAATATTGACTGTGCTCCTAAAGTATGCCAGATGGCACTCTAATCATTGAATAACAAAACAAAGTTCCTGCCCTCTTAAAGAGCACATTCTAATGGGGAAGACAGCTAACATGTAAACCAGTACAAGCATCATGTAATACTAAGTAGAGGTAATGACTATGAAAAATAAGCTGGGGTGAGGGGATAGAGAGTAATGAGTCCTGACTCTGTGGGTAGTCAGGAAGTCCTCTCTGAAGAACTGATATTTGAGCAGAGCTGGAAAAAGGAAGGGATCTTTGTGGAAGAGCATTCTAGGAGAGGGAGCAGCAAGCGCTAAGGTCCTGGGGCGAGACTGCTTGTGCCTTTAGGAACTGCAAGTGAGGTGGTGTCTGTGAGAGAAATTGTGGAGTGGAGCCTGAAAGAGATGGAGCTAAGGGGCCGTGGACTAAGTAAACTAAGTCTCAGGCAGGAGAGTAACATGACTGATGAGCATATAAAAGGGACTGCTGGCTGAGAGCTGACTGAGGGGCTAGAGTGGAAGGGGACCCAGTCAGGAGGCCCCTGCAGTCAGTGGCCCAGTAGGGGGTTGGAGGCCTGGGTAGGTGAGGAGTGATTAGATCCAGGCCTCATGTTCAAGGTAGAACTGACAGGTTTTGCTGAAGATTGGCCGAGAATTGGCTGTGAATGTGGAAAGACAGGCATCAGGATGACATTGTATTTTGGGAGGAGGAGCAGGTTGGTGTGGACAAACAGGTGGTAGGAACCAAGAGTTCCATTTTGAATGTTTTACATTTGAAATGCCTCTTAGACCTTCCAGTAGAGAAGTGACTGAGAAGGCCAGTCACTATAGGAGTCTGGAGATGTGGGTTGAGGTCTGTGCTGGAGATAAACCTCGGTGAGTCGTTGGGGTGAAAGTGGTTTTTCAACCCTGAACATTGAAGAGGTCACTTAGGGAGATAGCGGAGATGGAGAGAGACGCGGGACAGAGTTTGGGGCACTCCAACCTTTAGAAGAAAGGAAGAGGAGAAGGAACAGCAAGTGAGGCAGGAGAACTAGAGGAGGGCAGTCAGCTGAGCCAAGTCCTGGGTCAAATGCTACTGACTAGTTGGCAAGACACATGTCTCTTAAGAAACTGAAGGATAATAAGACGAGAGTCAGATAAACTCAGTGCTTTCTAACATGTGTGGTGAGGCCTTGGCAGAAGTGTGCATCTATTCACAACCCCATTTGGAAAGTGTCCACTCCCAGCCAGCTGTTGAAGTTATCAAATTTATGTTCATTTATTTTTACACAGTTTTATGTAGCAACCACTTAGAACTTAGTACTTGCCAGGCACTGTCCTGAGCATTTAACAATTCACTTCATGGATGATTTTAAAAACTTATTCATCCCTCGTGGGAGGATGAAATAGATATACTTTCATTTGCATTTTACAGACAAAGAAACTGAAGCACAGAAAGGTGCAGACCCAATGGGGAAGGGGCTTCTTGGCCTCCCCCCACTCCTTCCCTCCTGGTCTGCGCCAGGGCGACATGCATATTAGTGGGGAGGTCGGTGGGTAAAGAGAGAAATTACGACACAGTGAGTCCCGTGGCAGAGGTGGGAACAGGTGTCATCGTGCGCACAGAGAATGACACGACAGGTGGTGAGGGATCCCGAGGTAAGACCTGACAAGGAAAGCTGATGTGGAGGAGAGTCGTACAGATGGAGCTCCCAGAGGGGACACTCGCTGCTGGCACCGCCACTCCTAACAGCTAATGTTTCACACCCAGCAGGAAACTGAGAGAGTTTTTTGGAAGGACAGGGTACAGAAAGGTCAAGGAATGGAAACCACACAGCTTGGAGCAGCAGCAGGTAGGACCTAGGCATTCAGAAGGGCCCCGGGAGGGCAAGTCCCCAGAAGAGGGGACACAGCAGACAAGCACTGCTTCCTCAGCTGGAGGAGCCGGCCTTCTGGTGACCAGGGGGCAGGGAGCCAGGAATCAGCACCTTCCCTTCTCTCTGCCCTCTGGCCTCCCATGGGTTGAGCAGACAGCAGAGAGGCAGGGAGGCAGGGAGCCCAGGCCAGGGTGGAAAAGGCAGGGGAGCGGTTCCAGCAGCAAAAAGGAAAGCTCCAGCTCCTATTTAGGAGCCCCAAGTACTGCCCCCACGACTTCCCAGATTTTCACTCATTTAATTGGCACCGCAGCCCAGGGAGGGCAGACGTCAGCAAGCAGAACGTTGTGCATTATTTAACTTGTTCTTGCTCTCTTTCTCGCTCTTCGGCTGGGTACATGCTAGGACTGAATTTGCGTGAGCTGAAGGTTAGATGCGTCCCCTCTGCAGCTGTCCTGAAGGTCAGTCTGTGGGGAGGAAAGCAGGGGGATGAGGCTGGAGAGGACCCCAGGCTCAACCCAGAATTTGCCCCCAGTGCCCCAGACAAGGGGCCTGAACCCTGTCAGGGTGGCGGTGTCACCCCTCGATAGAGACTGAGAGCACGAAACTGAGTGCAGTTCAGCCAGAGGTGCGGCTGTTGGTCAGAGGCTCTGACACCACGCTGGCAAGGGTGCAGGGACTGAGGTGATAACAGTTACTTGTGCATGGTCGACTCCTTTAGGGTTTTGTGCCCATCGTTAAAAGGGATCCAAAAAAAGGAAAAACTTTTGAAATCTAGTTGAGAAAAAAGGACGCGGTGTCTTGTCCACAGTAGGTGCTCAATAAATGTGTATTAGACAAGTGAAAGCAAATAAAAACTTTATGTGATGAGTGGATACTAAGTAGGGCTTTGGAAAATAAGCAGGGTTTTGGAACCAGCAGGCATAGGGCAGAGTCTCAGCTCTACCACGCTTCTGAGCCTCTCTTTCCTCTTCTGTCCATTTGGGTTTACTAAGATCCATCCACCTCAGGGGGCTGTTGGAAGTTAAAGATACAGTGTGGAGCTCCTCAGACATGGAGGACAGTCAGAAGCAGAGTCTGGCCTGGAGGAAGGAGCCAGGCAGGGAGGACTGCAGTCGGGGAGGCAGATAGGAGGTTCTGGTCAGGCATGGTCAGCACCGACTACAAGAAGGTGATCAGACTACCCTCAAAGGAAGACAGAGTTCAAGGAGGAGCAGGGAGGGCAGTCTGTCTTGCATGGTTCTGGGAACTATTCTTTTTAGATGGCACAGAAAGAAGCCAAGAGGAGACAGGTCCTAGAGGCTGTGACGGGAACATGTGGCGGAATGACAGGAAGGTGACCTAGGACTGGCCGAGGGGATGAGGGGCAGGCTGTAGACTGAATAACTGAAATTCATTCATCATTCAGCAGACATTACTGAGCTCTGTTGCTGGTGTGCCTGGCACAGTGCTGCCAAAGACCCACTGTGCGCTGGGTGCCAGACAGGTACCTAAGCACAAGATCTGGGGAGAAACAAATGGCTTAGAGCAGGGGCTCCCCACGTTGGTCCTTGGGCTGGCGTCTGGCAGACCCTCCTAGGGACTCGCTCAAACCCACGTTCCAGGTGCAGGAGACATTGTAAGAAGTTTTTGAAATATTTAAAAAGTGAAATCTGAATGAAAGTGGTTTTATTACTGTACATCCAGAAGTCCAGGGAAAGGTCTATCTCTCTCAGTTTGGGCTTTTTAAAGAGAGGCAAGTGCATGTCTTCACGTGGGTGTCAGAGAACAGAGTACTGTCATCCTGTCTCTGGAGACTTTTCCGTGTGGGAATAGTGAGGGTCACATAATCCATTTGAATTGGTCACTTTTTTGTATTCAAAGAGCATTCCACATAAATCAGATATGCTTTCCCAGCTATTATGGGCTATAGATAACTTTTTAAATGGATGGATTGGATGTATGATGATAGATGGGATGGTCTCATGAGGATGGGGAGGTTCCATTGTGTTGGAAGAAGGTCCATGTGGCTGCAGCCTAAGGCCCACTTGGGGCAGGGCAGGAGAAGAGGGTAAGGACGCTGGAGAAGAGGGTAAGGACAAAGCTAAAGGTTAAGGTTTGAGTGACCTCACTGGTGTGATTGGGTAGACGTCAAGCTAAAGAACTGAACTTTGCAGCTGTCTCAGGAAGGACCTGTCAGGGTGTGGTTTCTGACTGGGGACCTCTGGATGCAGCAGTCTGCATTGGAGGGCTGCCCATGGGGACCAGGAGCCTGGGACCCCCATGAACAGTCTCTTTCTCACAAGAGCCATGTCCAGAGGTCTGTGCTTGGCTCCATAAGGCAGAAAAAGAGATTCCTGGACTCCAGTTTCGGAAATTGCCTTCATCTTCAACTCCTATGTTTCATTTGGTGCATAAACGCTGTCAGCCAAGGACAGCCCATCACTTTTTATACGTAACTGTGCTGCAGGAGGCATTTCTTCCAGGATGAGGAAAGTTTCAGTTGTAAGGACTCAGTCATGTAGAAAATCCCTGTCCTGTTTCTGTCTCCTGTCACCACCTGTAGCTGGAATTGGGCTAAAAGAGCCTTGTCAGGATAGTCTCACTCCAACTGGAGAAGATGGAATCTTTAGGCTCCCCTTCGAGAGTAGAACATCTACAGTTTAATCATTCTAGAGATGTCTTCTTTTCTCACCCACTGTGAACCGGACCAAAAGGTTTTTCTTAAAAGTTCAGAGACAGGGAGAGACAGGGATTAGAAATAAAGAAGATCTTGAGAGCAAAAGGTCTGAAATTTTGGCCTAAAGAGTCCCTGGAGTTTTTTCTCTGAAAGGTCTGACTTTCACACCATGGTGCAGCAGGGTCTAGAATGTCATCTTTGGTGGCAGAGAGAACAAGGCTCCAATCTGAGTGCCAACGCTACTGAGCTGTGTGACCTTGGGTAAGTTGACTCACCTTCTCTGATATTCTGTGTCTTCATTGGCAAATGGTGTGAGAATATCAGTCTCACAGGACTGGTGAGATAAGCAAGTGGAAATAAAAACAAGAAAAGCCCATGGGGACTCATGGGGAATCTATAATATTATTTCTTTTCTCCTTCTATTCTGATGATTCCCTTCCTCTCATCTTATTGTACGGGCATACCAGGAGACACGGAGATGGAAAAATACATTCATTACTGACTTATTTGGTGTACACATGATTTTTATTTAATATTTATTGAGGTAACTTTGATTTACAAAATAATATAAATCCATATGTACACGCTCCCCATTTCTCAAATACATGACAACAACCAAACCTGGCCACAACCAAAATACCAAAAAAATTCTTCACCATTGTCCTTTAGACCCCTCCATCACTTGCCCCCCACCCCCCACCCTGTTCCCCACTGGTAGCCTCCGTTCTATTGTTAATGTCCTAGGGTTGGTTTTTGTTTTATCTGTTCCTTTGCTTTGTTTTTTTATATTCCACATCTGAGTCCGATCATTCAGTGTTTGCTTTCTCCTTCAGAGCTATCTTGCTTAGCATAATACTTTCTAGTTCCATACATGTCACAAATGACAGGATTTCATCTTTTTAAGGACTGTGTAGTATTCCATTGTGGGTTTCTATAGACCAAGTCTTCTTTGTCCATTCAAATGATGATGGGTACTTAGGTAGTTTCCAATTCTTGGCTGTTATTTTCTAAATGTTGCAATAAACGTGTGGGTGCCTATGTCTCTACGAATTAGTGTTTTTGTGTCTTTTAGGTAAATACCCAGAAATGGGATTATGGGATTGTATGGGATTTCCATTTTTAATTTTTTTGAGAAACCTCCATACTGCTTTCCATAAGGTTTGCACCAATTTGCATTCCCACCAACGCTGTAAAAGTGTTCCCTTTACTCCACATGATCACCAACATTTGTTGTCTCCAGATTTTGAATAAAAGACCAGCTCACAGGTGTAAGGTGATATCTCATTGCTGTTTTGGTTTGTATTTCCCTAATAACAAGTGAAGAAGAACATCTTTTCATATGTCTGTTGGCCATCTGTATGTCGTCTTTGGAAAAAGTATTTATCCAATTCTTCTGTCATTTTTATGGCACTATTTGTTTTCCCGTTGTTGCATTTTACAAGTTCTTCGTATATTTTGGATAGTAAGCCCTTGTCAGATATGTGAAATGCAAATATCCCAGTCAGTAGGTTGCCTTTTTTTTTGTTTTTTGTTTTGATGATAGTTTCTTTTGCTGTGCAGAAGCTTTTTAGTTTGATGCAGTCCTGTTTGTTTATTTTTGCCACTGGAGTTGAGTCCCCAAAAACCTCTCTAAGTTTGATGTCATGGAATGCTTTGTCTGTGTTATCTTCTAAGTATTTTATGGTTCCTGGTCTTACATCCAAGTCTCTAATCCATTTTGAATTAATTTTTGTGTGTGGTATTAGAGAATGGTCAAAATTTGCATGTAACTGTCCAGTTTTCCCTACACCATTTATTGAAAAGACTTCCCTTTCTCCATTGCATGCTCTTGGCTCCCTTGTGGTAAATTAACTGACCATATACAAGTAACTCTATTTCTGGTATTTCAGTTCTAGTCCACTGATCTGTGTGTCTGTTATTATTGTAGTACCATACACTTTTGATCACTATTGCTTTGTAATATAGCTCAAGATCTGGCAGTGTTATACCTCCAGCTTTGTTCTTTTTTCTTATGACAGCTTTGACTGTTTGGGGTCTTTTGTCATTCCACTCAAATTTAAAGGTTTTTGCTCTATTTCCTTGAAAAATGTCAGTGGGATTTTGATGGGGACTGCACTAAACCTGTATATTGCTTTAGGTAAGATGGCCATTTTAACAATGTTAATTCTTCCCAGCTATGAGCTTGAGGCATCTTTCTATCTCCTTGTATCTTCCTCTATTTCTTTTAAGAAAATCTTAGAGTTTTCGTTGTCCAGGTCTTTCACTTCCTTTGTTAAGTATACTCTTGGTTAAGTAATTCTTTTCACTTCTACTGCAAATGGGATAGTTTTCTTTCTTTCCCTTTTATCATTTTGAATATAGAAATGCAACAGATTTTTGTGTGTTGCTTTTGGGCCTGTCAGTTTACTCATTAATTCTAGTAGTTTTGGGATGGCATCTTTAGTGTTTTTTATATATATTGTCATGTCATCTGCAAATAGTGATATAATTAGGGTACAAAGGATTTAGAACGAAATCTCGTTCTTTCCCTCAGGGGATTTTCTGTCTGATGAAGGAAACAAACCAATTCACAAAGAAGCAAGTCTTTAATTACAAATTGTGACTGTTGTAATGATAGAATTGGAACATCTCTGGGGGTGGGACTAGGCGCGGGTTCTATCTGGGTGAGTGAACAGGGATGACTCCCCTGAGGAGGCCAGTCACGTGGAGGAGGGGGAATCCAGACAGATGGAACAGCGTATGTCAAGGTCCTGAAGCTGGAGTGTGTATGGCTTGTGGGAAGCACTGAAAAGAAGCTTCTTGTAGCCAGGAAGAATGTCAGGAGATGGGGTTGGTTTTTGACAAATCAAGGTAAGGAATTTGGATTTGGATTTTGTTTTAAGCACAATGAGAAGTTACTAAGTAAGCTAGTGATATAATCTAATGTCTAAAGGTATATCTGGCCCCAGATCCTAGGGGAGATTAGAATATTTCTCTTCACTAGAGACAAATATAAACAGCCTAGATGTGTCTCAGTGAGTTTCCGTCTCTCCCGTGCAGTCCTAGGTATAATGAGGAGAGAGACTCTAGGCCATGCCCTCTAGGGGTGGACTTTAGGAGATACCCGTATATGTGTGTGTACAAGATCCTAGCCTTCCACCCTAAGATTTAGTACTACCCACTCAAGCAGATGTTTCTTTCTCGTAGCTTCTAGCTGGCTGGGAGCCCCTGGCCTGGAGGAGAGGGGCAATGATGTAGGAGAAAGCTGGAGTGGGGCAGGTAGGGTGAATTTCTGTAGCAACTGAAGCCCATGTCAGGAATCATTGGAGGACAAGCCTCCTAGGCTATTCTCATCCTCTGTGAAATGCCAGGCTGATTTTAGAGAGAAGGGGATACAGCCACATGAAAACCAGAAATCTGCATTCTGCCCCCCATGCTCAGGTGAGAAATTCCAAACGCTGAACCTAACATGTCCTCTTTTGTGTTGAGACAGACTGCTCCCAACCTTTCAGAACCCTTGCGATACCCTCAGAAAGAGGCCAGGCTGCTCTGACCTCCCTCTGAGAATCAAACAGGTGGAACTTGAAACTTTCAGCAGCAGTTCCTCATTCTGGGGGGCTGAGGCCCTGGACCATGCTGTAGGGTCTGGAGATTGGAGGAGAGGGGGACCTAATGATCCCTTCACACTTCTGCCTTGCCCTCTTACTCACTCGTGGGCTGAAGAGAGCGTCAAGGATGTAGTGCATAGAGATTTACACTGAGCTGTCCCAGGGAGTGGAATTTGGGGCTCCTGGCCTATCAGCTCCCGGGGGGATTGGAGGTGCTAATATCACAGCTCTTGACCCTGACCTTGGAGTCCCAACCATTGATGTCTACAAAGTTAAATGATGTAACCTGATTCTTCCTGTGGAAGGCGGGAGTGGGGTGACATGAAGGGACCTGGGGAGGTAAAGGAGTGGTCAGAGACTGACTGGTGGACAGAAGTCTGGGCCAACCCAGCGTAGGCCAGGACGGATTGTGGGGGAGTTGCCCCTAGCACTGGTGACACAGAACTCTGCGGTGGGTGGGATGTGCTATCTGATTGAGTGGCCCAAAGCCTTTCTGAAAGCAGTTATCCGGCATTACAGCCATCATCAGGTAAGACAGTAGTGTTCTTGCAGGCCGGGTTGCTGGCCCACCCTGCCACCCCGGGCACTGGTGACTTAGCCACAGGGGTGAGCGGCAGCATTGCTATCATGGGAGTTCATATGTATGCAAATGCCTGTGCATCCTTTTGTGCACACCTGTCACCCCACCTGGGGACAAGGTTGGGCCTGGCCACGTCTGGATATGCGAAGGTATTCCCATGGCCTCTTTGGGTGGTCTGCATGGGTCTGCGGAGATGCTGAGGAGGGTCCTGGTGATGGCCTCCCCCTCCTCAAAATCTGTGATCAGGGAGCTTGGCCTATAGCTGTAATTCTGCCCTTGGGTTTTCCAGGTGGATTTTCTGATTGAAAATGATGCCGAGAAGGATTATCTCTATGATGTGCTGCGGATGTACCACCAGTAAGTGTGCTGGGTCCAGCTCCTGTGGACCACCTCTGGTCCCGTCTTCAGGATGCCCTGGGGTTGGTTGTTCTGAGATTCCCTCTCCCATCGTGGGAAGCTCAGGGAGGCAAGTGCTCAGTGCTCCTGGAAATCAGGTAGATATCCGATCTCTCTTCTTTGCAACTATTTACACAAATATTCTGTGTGTGGCTCTGTGCAAGGCTCAGGGTACGTATGTGAACAAGGCAGACTGGACGCTGCCCTAGGTCATTCACCATCCAAAGGGGAAGTCTGTCAAGTAGCCAGATAGGTTCAAAAGAGTGATTGCTAGCTTAGGACGGGAAATACCAGTTGGCCCCAGCACTCTTTCAGCTGTCTTTTATCACCTACCTGCTTTCTGTTTTTAAGCTATTGCTGCTTTCTGGACACCAGGCAAAATCTGGGAATGAATATGATTTACTCTTTTCTTCACTAACTCATGACCTAGTGATGGGGAGAGATGGACAGATACTGCAAACACAAAGAACTTTCATGTAAATTATAGCAAAAGAACTGCGAAGTAGAGGTAAAAGCAGGGATGTGAAGAGGTGTCACGTCTAACTGCGGGGTGGTAGGGGATAAAAAGACTTTAGCTAGGTTTTGAAGGGTGGAAGTATTTTGACCGGGAAATATCAGAGGCTATTCCAGATGAGGGATCAATAAGAGTAAAGTTTTGAAGACAGGAAGGCACAGGGTGGAGTGGGAAGTGGAAAGTCGTCTGGAGGACTGGGATAATGCAGGGCATGCAGAGACCATACACAGCCAGGACATGAGGCAAGTTCCATGGAGACAGGCCCCACAGTCCCTGAGCCTGCCAAGGAGAATGATGGTGTCCTCTGGATGGTGGGAGCCACTGAAGGGTTTTGAGAAAGGGAATGGCTTCCTTTCAGAAAAGATTAGATGGGAGTGAACAAGTCTGCAGGAGCTAGAGAAGTTCAGGCCAGAGACACTGAGGGTCTGAACAGTGAGAAGGGGGCATGTAAGAGATTGGAGGGCAGCAGCTACAGAGCTAGCTGCAGATCAGAAGTGGGAGCGGGGACATGAGAAGGGCCATCAACATCTCACACAGAGGTTTCCAAGATCCTGGGCTTCAGAACTAGGCAGAGCTGAGTTTGAAGCCTGACTTGACCTTATCTGCAAAATGGGTTAACAATCCCTGCCTTGCCAGTTTCCTTGTGGTACTTACATGAGACAACAAAGCTCTCCTGAGACTCGTGGCCTCCAGTTAGGGGCTCTGGGATTTTCAGGAAAGTTCTCAATTCCAGGGCCTAGTACCAGAGGGCAGGGACTCAGCCCAGAGCTGCTTCCTCTGGGAATCTTTGGGTCTAGAGGTTGTGGGCATGGGTGTCCCCCATGTCCCTGCAGGACCATGGACGTGGCCGTGCTTGTGGGAGACCTGAAGTTGGTCATCAATGAGCCCAACCGCCTGCCGCTGTTTGATGCCATCAGGCCCCTGATCCCACTGAAGCACCAGGTGGAATATGACCAGCTGACCCCCCGGCGCTCGAGGTACAGAGGCAGGGGTGGGAGAGGTGATCCTGGGCTGGACAGGGTGGCTCACCAGTACAGGGCAGTGCTGGCATCACTGACCTCTCCCACCATGACAGGAAGCTGAAGGAGGTGCGTCTGGACCGTCTGCACCCGGAAGGCCTGGGCCTCAGCGTGCGTGGCGGCCTTGAGTTCGGCTGTGGGCTCTTCATCTCCCACCTCATCAAAGATGGTCAGGCAGACAGCGTTGGGCTCCAGGTGAGCAAGCAGAGCCTGAGGGGTTGGGGCATCAGGGTCTCAGGCTTCCTGCCTTGCCCCTCACTCATGAGGCTGTGTGGCATGACATGTTCGTGTCATCTCTCTGTGTCTTTGAGAGAGGAAGAAGCTGGGGTACCCTGACAGATGTTCCTCAGGCTCGTAGAAATCAGGATGCAGGCAGCTGCCTGTTTCCTGGAGTCTGGCTCTCAGCTACTGCTGCTGCTGCGCATCACCCACCTCCCCTGCTCCCGGAGGAGGAGCATGGTCATGTGCCGACTCCTGAAGCTTTGGCCTTGTAGCCTTTTACGGGGAGAGAAAAGGAAATCCCAGTGTAGTGTGCGGCTTCAGAGCATATGCTCTGGAACTGGACTGTCCTAGCTTTGCTATTTGTTAGCTGTGTGACTTTGGTGAAATTGCTTTACCCACTTGGCACACCCCGGTGGAGTAGAGGTTAGGCACAGTCCACATATATCCCAAGGTCCCAGGTTCACATCCCAACCAACATGAACAACTATATAAAATAAAGTGCCTCTTCTTCCTCTCTTTTCCTGCCTAGCTCTGCTTGCCTTCATTCCTGCCTGTACCTTTCCTTTAAAAAAAAATTACTCCATCCTCAGTTTCCTCATCTGTAAAATGGAGGTGATGGTAATACTACCTACGTCATCAGGTTGTTTGGAGTACATAAACTCACATCGTAAAATACTTATAACAGTTCCTGGTACCAAAGAGCTGTGTGTTTCCTAAGTAGGCAGAGAGGGAGATTAAATAAGCATCTATATTATGCCAGGTAACATGCTCACAGCCAGTTCTCATTAGATGCTTTGACTGTATCATCCCCATTTTACAGTTGATAGAAGTTCAGAGACTTGACTAGAGTCTCAGCCAGTAAGTGGCAGAAGCAGGATTTGAACTCAGGTTCACTGACTGCCAAGCTCTGACTTCTTCAGCACCTCAGTTTCCTCTCTTTTGGGGTCCCCACACCTCCATGTCTGAGCAGAGATGGACAGGCCTCCCAGTCTCCCTCCTGTCAGAGCTCAGCGCTGTGTTTTTGATGTCTACATGGTGAAAACGGCCCTCCCCACCCTCCTACCTGTCCCACCCTCTCCCACTGTGTCCAGCAGGCTGGTTATCACCATCCTAATCCAGTTGCCAAGCCTGGGCTTCAGGGGGCCCACAGGCTAATGGTACAAGACACCATGAGCTGGGAGGTGGAAACTGGGAGCTGACAGACATCGCTTTGTTCTAAATCCCTGTCTCACGGCTCGCTGGTGGCGTCTGAAATTTCAGCCCCTTCATTATTCCTCTCCTGTGTGACACATTTTCCAGTCCAGAAATGTAGCCAGAGAAAAAAACAAAATGAGCTCCTCTTTTCGCATCCACTGAGGCCCTCTTTTTTCCAGGGTGAACTCTCTTAGGATAAGCATTTCTTCACAATGCCTCGATGATTGGGGGCATCAGGACATTTTAATGAAATGGAGTTTTACCCTCCACCTTTTCTCAAGCTCATGAATTATTGACCTTTCCTCTGGCCGACGGGCTCATCTCTCCTTTGTGGCTCTGACCCTTAGATCGTCATTTCACTATGGTCCTTGCACAAAGAGCCTTTTGCAGGGCTCCACGTGGGAGGGAGAGAGGAAAGTCGATCCTGCAACCTGAGCCCAGGGTGGTGTGGAAATCATTCTCACTGGGGACCAGGACAGGTTTCCTTTAGGAACGAAATAGGGAACTCCTCTCAGAAGCTTGGGGAAAATGTCTGCATCCATTGACCTGTTTGGGGTTGTATTTCTGGGGAGATCTCTTGACTGAGGGCAGCCTGGAGAATACTCTGGAAGGCTGGGAAGGGGCATTTTCAAAAATAGCCAGGCTAGATGGCAGGTCCTGCTGATTTGACCTGTAAAGATAGCCCCACGCAGGACTCGGACTCATGCGTGAGACCTAGGCCAGAGAGTCCATCTCTCTGTTCTTGGCCCCCTGCTGGAGATACTTTAGATCTTCTTCAAGTGTATCCTGTCTGAACCTAAGTCCTCTGTCCTGCACAGGGGAGCCTGTGCTGCGCAACTTGTTATATTGTCTAGGACTAGTGTGTGAGTCTATGTGTTGGTAGTTCTGGCTATAAAATGGATATAGTAATCCCTGCCTTTCTTATGGGACTGGAGGACTGTGACAGGTGGCAAGGATTGATTCAGAGAGGGCAGGACACAGGGAACTGCAGCCATGCTTGGCCAGGTGCCTTTCTTTTCTGCGTCCAGGCACCCAAGAGACAACACTCTTCTTGTCAGCGAGACTTTACTTCACGTCCCAGCAGCACTGTACTAGCAGGGTGACCCAAAGCAAGTCCCTTCACCTCTCTGGGCTCAGTCTCCTCCAAGATGCAGGGTTGTTGTGAAAAGTGGGTGCCTGCAATTCGTCCAGCTGTTGTCCCCAGAAACCTAGAGAGTCCTTTAGTGAATGTCTCCCTATGGCAGCCTTTGGAACCCCTTGCTACTCCTGTCAGGCCCCTGTGAAGTTCAAGGTCTGTGTCCAAGTGTAGAAAGGAAGTGTTCTGGGGCAGTAATACTGGGTAGGGTGCTATAGAGGGTAGGGATTGGCCTAGAAGGCCCTGAGAGCCTGTGTGCCCACCCAGTCCCAATCCAGACCCCACAGAGTGTCAAACGGTGCCCCCCACCCCTGCCATATAGCAACAGTCCCCAAAGAGTCAGTACATGTGGTGTGGGTTAAGCCCCAGCTGCTAATGTGACCTCAGACAAAATTCATCTCCTGCTGCCTCTGCTTCATCTACTCTCTGAGGGTCTTTCCAGCCCTACAGTCATTAAATAAGACCCTTCAGAACTGATGCCCAGGCCGAGGTGCTGGGAGCAGCCCATACTACAGTGACACAGTGGGGAGCGGTCTCACCACAGACGTGTATCCAGAGGTGGTCTGCAGGCACTGCCCACCTCCACAGCCCCCATATCTCCTGATATAATGAGGCCTAATTCTGAGAAGAGAGATCTGAGCAGCGTAGAGCTCAGGCCCTACTAATATAACAATAGCGATCATTTATTGATTACTTAGTGTGTGCTGGAGCTGACCATTTGTGCATACACGTTGCTTACTTATTTCTCACAGCAATCACTGTATTTCCCCATTTTACAGAGGAGGAAAACTGAGGCTCAGAAAGTTCAAGAGACTTACCCAAGGCCATGCAGCTAATAAGAATAAAAGCAGGGGTGAGAACCCAGGGCATCTGATGCCTGAGCCTGGTGCTCACTCTCTGACCTTTGCTTCCTCCCAGAATGGGAATTCAGAGCAAGGCTATGGCAGAGTTAAAGTAACCATCAAGTTTCTGTGAGGTGGAAAAAAAGAGATTGTGTGTGCGGGTGACGTATGCTTGAGTCGGGAGTCGTTGAAGTTCCTCACACCGCCTCAGTTATGGTGCTGCTTAACTAACAGAGACAGGAGCCTGTGCTTTGTGGGTAGGAAGACCAGGAATAGCTGCTTGAATCTGGGTGAAGGGTCACCCTTTTCATGGATTCCAAAAAGGGAGTCCAGAGTGAGGACGCAGAGTTCTGAGTTGTACTCTCAGCCCTGGCACCCACTCTGCGCCCCTCACCGCCATCTTGATTCCCTCACCTGTAGAGCAGGCAAAAGATTGCTTGGAAGTTCCCAGGATGATGGGGGCCAGGTTGGTTGTGATGAGGCTCTAGGACACATGTCAAGGTTTATTCTGAGGGAAGGCACGGCTGTCATCCTCTTCTCTGAGGAGCAGGCCTGGGGCATCTGGCAGGGAGCCCGCCCAGCTCCAACGCTCCTTGAGTCTGGTGCATGTTCCCTCTGTCTGTGGCCAAGGTGGGGGACGAGATTGTCCGGATCAATGGCTACTCCATCTCCTCCTGTACCCATGAGGAGGTCATCAACCTCATCCGCACCAAGAAGACTGTGTCCATCAAAGTGAGACGTGAGTGAGGCCACAGGGCAGGGGGCTCTCTGACAGTGGGGTTGGGTAGCAGCCAGGCACCCAGCTCCTGGTGTGGGGAGGAGGGCAGAGGAACTGTCCTGAACTCCATGCCTTTCTCCCACAGACATCGGCCTGATTCCTGTGAAGAGGTGAGCAGGACCCGCCTCTGGAGGCAGACTCTTCCCTATGGGCTCAGGGTCCTGGCATCAGCCCCAAGGTCTGACCAGCACTGCCCCTGGGCCTGCAGTGGCTGGAGACTCCAGATGTGGCAGATCAGGCTTTGGGGCCTGTTCACGTATCTCTCCCTGATAACGCCCTTTTCTTCCCCATTCCCTCAGCTCTCCTGACGAGCCCCTCAAATGGCAGTACGTGGATCAGTTTGTGTCAGAATCTGGGGTAAGGGCCAGGATGGCCTGTGGGATGGTCTTCAGGGAGGGGCAGCCAGTCCTAAAGAGTGGACTTGCTCTGGGAATGTACCTCAGGGCTTCACACAGGCCCCTGTGGCAGCCAGAGTACCCATGTGGGCAGTGGGCCTCCAACCAGGCTCATCTGGTGTAGACATGCCTCCAGGGACAGAACGGTGATCAGGCTCATGTGGGGAGAGCAGTGTTTGTTCTGAGGATCTTATGAGCTCAAGAGGCCAGTTGCACACTTGTGGACACCCAATGACCCTTATCCTGTCCCTCCCCCAGGGTGGGCGGAGCAGCCTGGGCTCCCCTGGGAGTCAGGAAAACAAAGAGAAGAAGGTCTTCATCAGCCTGGTGGGCTCCCGGGGCCTGGGCTGCAGGTAAGTTGCAGGTACATCCTGGGGCTGATTCATGGCCAGCAGACCCCAGTAGGCCCCTAACTCCTCTCCTTTTTCTCACTGCTACTTCTGAGGAGACTTTCCTCCACTGGTGATGACCCTTCTTGGTGCCTGGCTTTCCCCCTCTGCTTCCCAACAGCCCTGAGGGCCAGAAGAACTGTTCCAATAGGTCCCATTTTATAGATGAGAAAACCAAGTTGCTGTGAAAGAACCTTGTCCAGCTGGTTATCTCAGTTACAGTCCCTTTCACTCATTTCCTTGTGGGATTCCTTAAGAGACTGCCAGGTTTCCAATCCTGTACTGTCTTCAGTCAATGGATAGTGGCTGCCTGGAGAACTGTTTTGGAAAGAATGCTAAGGCTGTGTCTAGGCATGGTGGGAGAGTGTCATGGTGGATTAATGGTGTTTGCTACAGATGGGGGAGGACAGTAACAATACAGGTGTCATCCTTGCTATAGGAGCATTGAGAAGGGAGCAACTAGCTTAGTCTTAGGAAAGAGTAAGGAGTTTAATGAACACCTTGTAGAGGAAATAGCATCCGAGTCTGAAGGAATGAATGGGAAAGTGATAGGAGAGAAGAAACCACATATGTACTATATTGGGTAAAGCAATGGGTAGGAGAATTACAAGTGGTTTTCTGTGACTATTGCTACAGGAAAATGAGGCTGGATAGGTAGCAGGGGATCTTAGGTGCTGAGCTCATGGATGACCTATTTTCCAAGGGGCTGGACTACCGGACACCAGGCAGAGAGAACATGACATTGAGCATGAACAAGTGCTAAAGAGCAGAAGCTCACCTACTTTTCTTATCTCTTCCACAGCATTTCCAGTGGCCCCCTCCAGAAACCTGGCATCTTCATCAGCCATGTGAAGCCTGGCTCTCTGTCTGCTGAGGTGGGGCTGGAGGTGAGTGAGCCTGGGCTCTCCCCATGGGGCGCTGGTGGGGTATGGGGTAGCTATAATCAACAGTCACTGCCTGATGACTCCTACCCATCCGCCTTCATTGGAGAGTTGCACAGATGGGTGACATTTGACCCTTTCTCCAATCTTCTTCAGCTCAGGGAGTCTTTGGTCCTAAGCTTGAGAAGGTAGTAATAAAAACAAAAATGTTGACATTCATTGAGTGTTTACTGGATAGATATTTTTTCTAAGCCCTTTAAAATTTATAAGAACTCAGAATTAAGGCCCCATATCATTATCCTCATGTTACAGATGAGGAAACCAAGACTCAGAGAAAGTGTGTATGTTTTCCAGGATCATGTACTTACTTAGTTGGTGGGGCTGGGATTCAAGTCGAGGTGGTCTGATGATAGAACCAGGATGTTTAACCTCTGTTTTGAAGATTTCCCTTTTTCTGTGCTCGAATTTCCTCTCCTGTAAGATGGCGGTAATAACTTTCCTTCTAGGGTAAATGTTTGAATTAATTGAATTAATATAAATGCTTAGAACTGTGCCTGGCACATAGTGAGGGATCAATACATAATTAAATAAATACTATTATTATGGTTCAACATAGCCTCTGCTATATAAGAAGCCCCAATTTTTTTTATGTAACTCGACTGAGATTTTTAAGCAAATATAAATTTAGCCAAAGAAGTGAGCCTCTAATGGTATAATATTTGACAGCAGATGAAAGAGATAAGGGGTGGAAAGGTACCTGGGCTTCTCCAAAGTCCCCATCAAAGCTTGCCAACGGCTCTGCTCACCAGGAAAAGTTGAAACATAACTTTAAGGACCTATATCTGACTCTGGCCTCCAGGGGGAACCCTTCCTACAGACGAGTACATGTAGAGACAGTGCATACACACTGATCCTCTCCATTTCTCCACCAGACAGGGGACCAGATTGTTGAAGTCAATGGCATCGACTTCTCACACCTGGACCATAAAGAGGTGAGCTGGGAGGTCTTCACCTGCTGACCATCATCTTCTCTGCCCTCCTCTTCACACCCCCATCCCTGCCACAGCGTTTGAGACCTTCTCTAAAGCCCTTGACTACTCTGGTCTGTAGAGTCTCAGCCACCTGTTCACTTGTCCCCACAGGCCGTGAATGTGCTCAAGAGTAGCCGCAGCCTAACCATCTCCATCGTGGCTGGAGCTGTAAGTCCAGAATGAGCTGGGGGCAGGGTGGTATGAGCCTTGACCTCCAGCCCCCTGATCTCTGGCACACACTCCTGGGGTCAGGGCACCTCCTGAAGTTCCAGCAGAGCAGAGGGAGAGCATCTCGGCTTAGCTAAAAGTTTGGGTCAGAGAAGCGGGAGTCACAGAGCCTGGCACTAGGGGTGCAGTGACAAAAGTAAAACCCGCATCTTAGCCCTCAAGGCTGCAGCACTGGTCACCCCGGTTCCCTGGGGGACTGAATAAGGGGCCTCTTTCCTCCCACGAGGGCCGGGAGCTGTTCATGACAGACCGGGAGCGGCTGGCGGAGGTGCGGCAGCGGGAGCTGCAGCGGCAGGAACTTCTGATGCAGAAGCGACTAGCAATGGAGTCCAACAAGATCCTCCAGGAGCAGCAGGAGATGGAGCGACAGTGAGTGTGACCAGCCAAGATGCTCCTTCCCTACCATCCAGACCACCTACCCCACCTCTCCCCTCCAGCTTGCTGCCCACTGCTCCCTGGGCCGGTCGCATCCTCTTCCCAGCCCCAGACCTGTTTAAGAAAAGACGGATTCAGTGATGGCCAGCATATTCACCCCCCACTTCCAGACCACCAGGCTCCCCCTTCCTTACAGAGCCCCTCAGTTTCTAAGACACAGGAATGTGAAACAGGGATCCTACTAGCAGTAGCTGACATTTGTTTAGTACCAACCACATGGTTGGCATTGTACTGGGGTCTTGTTTATGTTACTTGATTTAATTTCCACAGAGGTCCTGGGAGAGAGTATTAACTCATTTTACAGGTGACAGACTGAGGCCCAGAGAGATTGAGCAATCTGTGTACAAAATCATATATGGCTAAGCGGGGATTCACAGCCAGACAGTCCATGGTGGCCCAATCCAGCCCAAGGTGGTGAAGGCGACAAACTTACAGGAAAAACTGGGCAAGCAATTAACAATCAAAAATGACTGTCAGAATCCAAATCCGGGTACATTCTAGGGGCACAGGAAGAATTTGGGAAAGAGAGCATCTTCCCACCTCCCCCATACACAGTTAGCCTGGCGAACCACTCCTGGAGGTACCTCTGCCCATGGCCCTGGCCTTGGTTAGCAGCCTTGCCTACCTGGGTGTGAGACCCTCCTCTAGAAGGACCTCATTCAGGCCAGGTCCTGCCTACCATCAGTCACATCATCTGCATCTTCAGATGTGAGAGTGTGGAAGATCCCTACCTGCCCCCTGGTTCCCACAGCACAGAATCTCCACTCAGCGGTGCCAACCAAACCCACATGAGAGCTCAGGACCCAGACTTTGTTGGGTCCATTTCTCTAGCATCCAAGCTGGTGCAGGCATCTTTTGAAGGGAACCTGAAAGAAATGTTTTAAGTTTTTCTCAAATCAGGAATTAGGTAGAGGGAAGAGTTAACGTCTCTTGCTGAGACTCCAATGCCCCCATCTTCCTTCGCATTTCAGAAGGAAAAAGGAAATTGCCCAGAAGGCAGCAGAGGAAAATGAGAGATACCGGAAGGAGATGGAACAGTGAGTGCCTCTGCCCCACGTGTCTGCACACAGGCATCTCATGCGGACGCGAGCATGCTCTCGGGAGGTGGCCAGCCAGAGGCCAGCCGGGCCCAGTTAACCCTGCTTGTCTCCTGGTGGAGCCGCCTTGATTTGCAGCCACTCTAATCCTGGTACAGCCCATCAGATCAGGGTAACTGGGACATAGTCTAATTACCAAGGGGCATTCACACTTGATTGAGAATACAAGTGTAGGGACTCTCCCCAGGCTGCTTGGGGTTCCCCAATAGGCAGAAAGTAGGCCTGCAAAGGTTCTGACTCCAGTCACTGGTGAGGCGGTCTTATTTCAGGATCGTTGAGGAGGAAGAGAAATTTAAGAAGCAGTGGGAAGAAGACTGGGGCTCAAAGGAGCAGCTGCTCTCACCTAAAACCATCACCGCCGAGGTGCACCCGATACCCCTTCGCAAGCCGAAGTGTATGTATCATGTTTGGCAGTGGGGGACTGCCTTTGGAGGGTTGGGGCTGGTGTCTAGACAGAGATGCTAGTCTCCCTGGCCACCATCTTCCCAGGCAGCTAGCCCATGGCTGTCTGGGCTGCATGTCCTTTATGGAGGGGCAGCCACATCACAGGGGCTGTCTTCCAGGGCATTACCTGCCTGCCGTCCTGCAACAAGGCCCTTGCCCACAGCACAGATGCAAGCCGTTAGACCCCTCCCCATGCCCTTGGGCCCCTGAAGGGGAGTGAACTGTGACAAAAGAGAAGTACTCATTGGATTATCAACAGAGGAAGGGGCTCACATTAGAGAGAACTCTGGTGGTCCAAGGTTGATGGGCAATTGTGGGAGGATCTCACCCCTACCACCTGTATTCCTGTGCATGGACTGGGGTCACACCACCCCATGAATGGAGTCAGGGAGACGACTGAGAGCCACTCTCAGACACCCAACTATGGCATCCCTGACCCAGCTCCCTCTGCCCTTCCCATCTCCTTTCTTGTCTGCCCTGTATCCTCATCTCCAGTTTTAGTCCCGGCCTCCACCAATGCTCATTGTTCCCCTGATCTCCAGAGGGCCTTGTCCAGAGGCCGCTGACACCCCCAGGGCAAAGTGAGGGGATCAAAGTCAGCGCTTCTCTAATGGGAGCCAGGTGACTCGGGTCATAGCAAGCCCAAGTCGTGGTTGACCTTCCTCTCCACTTTACAGCTGCCTTTTTTTTTTTTTTTTTTTTTAATGGTGACCAGGTTCTACTCCAACTGATTGTGCTCAGCTGGGGAACCCCAAGATAGAGTGTAATTCTGTACCCCAGAACCAAGGTTCTCCCTCGGTTGTGTGGCAGCCATTTGGGATCTTGTGGTGGAAGAACTCTGGGTCATCCCACTTTGGATCATATCCCCGCCCTAAAGGGATGTTAACTTGGGTTATTGGAGAGGTGCAGGGTGTCAGATAATTCTCTCACTCCTCCCTGGAGCAGGGCACAGAGCTCTTGGCATGCACCTTCCTGGCAGTGGGCCAAGGGCCTATCTCAGGGGCCTCCTGGGAGAACAAAGCATGCTCTCATCAGCCTTCCCCATGGCATTCAGTATGAGTTGAAGATATGACCAGAGCTAAATTCCTGGTGAATAATCTGTATTTTAGATGGAGAGCTAATTTGCTCTTATTAGTGAAATAGGAGCTTGAGAAGGAGAGAAATCGATTTTAATTGCTTCTCATGAAAGTAATCCTAGTCAATTGAGTACCTTTCTAGAAATTGGGTCTTGGCTTCAGAGCAAACACACGGGTAAAAACAGAAAAACAATAGAAAATAAAAAACCTGCTCTAGCTAGCTAGCTATTTAGGGATTTTAAACCAAATCAATCTTTTCAGCTAAGAGAAGCAAGAACTTTCTCTTTGCTCAAGAGAGAAATGGGATTGATGACTGCTGTCTGGCGGTCTTAGCTGGGGTCAGCTCTGCCACCATCTATCTCCATATGCACTGGCGATTTAATTCTAATTTGGAGATATGTCAGGAAATGTAGGAAAGGCTCTGAGCCAGCTCAATTCCTTCCACTCTCCCCCTTCCTGGAGACTGGAGCCTAAGGCCCAACAGGACCAGACCACAGCCAACTCCCCTCCTCCTCCTCTTCCCTTCAACCATGGGGGCCCGTTAATCAGTGGATTGTACCTCACTCTAGTGTCTTACCTATAAGGCTGAACCCTACATTTGTGGGCAGACAGGAAAGAGTGTGGGGCTTATCTTGTCCAGAAAATGAAGACACTTCGACACGTGTGAGACTTATGCCCTCACCACCACCTGTCCCAGGGACCTCTGCCCCCTACCCATGGCTGACCCCAACATAGCACTGAGTCTGCGAGGCCAGGACACACTGTCACAGAGGCTTCTTAGAGATCTTTCAGTAGCTAAAATAAGGGAGGGGTAGATTTTTATTAAGGATCTCAGTGCTGGAAGGAGTTTTGAGCTGTGAAGTTTAAATAAAAGATTTCCAACTTTCTTTCCTCATCAAGGGAGAGGAAGCTGGCCCTCTCTTCATCTCTCCCCCTCAGTTAGCCTCCACACCCTGGAAGATCCTGTAGTTGGAAAGTTGAGCTTTTCTCCTGCCAAATTATTATGTCATCATGTGTGTTCCCGTTGTTTGAAGTCATCCTCGTTAGCAAGAAAGCATCAGTGTCCCGCTGTTGGGTAAACAGAATTTGAACCAAAGAGCAAAGAAACTTAACATACAACCTTTTCATGGGTTAGATGGTGATTCTTTTCATGACTATTTTGAAATATTAATGAGCAGCTCACAGCAGATACATACACCGCCTTGCAGAGTTCCAAGGAGGCCTGGGCCCAGATCGGAAGCCACTGGAATGGGTGGCTTGTTATTCTCTCTGCTTTATTTCCTAACTCATCCCCTAACTACATGTGCCTCTTTTTACCCTTTGGGATCAGCTCACCAAGGAATCCCCAGCTTCCATCTTGTTTCCTGCCCACAGAGCTCTGGCATCCCCCAGGGACTCAGAGACTCAAAGGTGGTAAGAAGAAGCCAGGAGGCTCTATTCTCCCATGGCAGTGCCTTGGCATCAAATATGTATCGTACAGTATTCCCATCCTCCATACCACACTGAGCACCCTGCAAAGTGGCTCTCTCATGGCCCTCATGTTTGCCCATTTGATAAATAAAGAAACTAACACTACCCAGATGAAAAGCATTGCACTAGCCCGGACCCAGAAACCTTGGCTCAGGAATCCTGAACCTGTTCAGTCCCTGACCTCATAGTTCCCATTGAGGAAGCTGAGAAACACCTCTGGCCTCTTGGTCTCCTGCATTCTTGTGGGTTCACCCGCTTCCTCCTATCTTTCTGGGTAGCTGATCAGGGAGTGGAGCCCAAGCCTGAGCTGGCAGAAGACCTGGACGGAGGCACGGAGTTGCAGGGAGAGCAGGTTTGCGGCCCCCGCTTCGCTCCCTGCTTCGCTCCCTGGCCTTGCTGCTCTCCTTGTCCTGCCGGCCTCCTCCTCCCAGCCCTGCAGACCCCCAGCTCCAAGGGGCCTGTACATGGTGGGGTGCAGTGTAGTCTGTGAAGCTCCTCCAAGCCCTGGCTTGCCTTAAGCACGGCACACAAATCTTGAGGACAGGACTCTACGGCAGGCTGAAATGTCGGCTGGGGCAACCCCATACGACAGAACCAGGGGCTCAAACATTTAAGTAGTGCCTGTCCCCTGCTGCCTGTCCTCTGCTGCTTTGGCCTCTCCCCCAGGACTCCCTACAATTCTCCAAGATCCAGCAACTAAGAGGTAGTGCTTGGTCCAACAAGGGGCTTTCAAGATCCTGGACTCCGACTTGTCTGTTGTGGTGATTGTGTCAGCCATCACCACTGACCCAGGGAGCTTTGGGTTTGAGATATTGCCTAGGGTGCTGTTGCCTGGGTTAGGCAGGGGGTGGTGCCTGCTTATCTGACCAGGAGAGGACACGCTTTTCTGGGGGCAGAGCGCCTATCCACTGCTGCTTGAGCCATTCTTCCTAGAGCTGACCCCGGCCACTGCCTTCTCTTTCGATGTTGAAAGCTGAGTACGTGGCCTGTGCTATAAAACCAGTTTTGTTCTGTGTGACAGTGGTTCTAGGCAGAAGCCCAGGCTCCCTTTTGTCTCCAGCCATTTCTTAGATGGAGGGACCTGACATCAGTCAGGAGAGGCCTCGTTCTCTTTCAGCGGGGTTTTGTGTTTGGAGACTCTGGCGCTTAGGAAAAGTTCATCTTCCACAAGGGGCTTTCTCTTTGATTTTCTGGCACTGACTTCTGAAGCCAGTGCCCTGCGGAGAGGCAATCAACTGATGGGAGGCCCCCAGGCCTGGAAGTCAGGCCTTTCTCAGGTGGTCTTGGGCCTGCTTTCCGCCCCAGGTGAAGCCAGATAAGTGGAGAGTCAGACGGAGGGTGCAGTTTTGCTGTGGGAATTCCCAGCGCTGCTCTTCGTCGCACAAAGTCCCACATCCCTTGGGAACTCAACTCCTGGCTGCTGCCTGCGGACCCACTGGCTGAGCTGAACGACGTCTCATGACTTTGTTTTCCGTGTTCTTCTAGCCTTCGGGTGGTTTTATCGCTATGATGGCAAATTCCCAACCATCCGGAAGGTAGGACAGCACTGGATCCAGTGCCAGTTTGCTGCTGAGTTTGCATGGGTTTTGTCCTTTCCCAAATAGCGTTTATTTTCCTGTGAACTCTAAGCAGTGTTACCTGCCTGTTCACCTGGAGGTCTAAGCCCGCCCGCACCTCTCTGTCAGACTGATGACAGGTGGCAGACCGCTGCCACGGGAAAGTATTCACAGGGTGACACCCACCCAAGGACCATCAGGCACCGGCTTCTGAGGGCACAGAGCAGGGTTGGGCTGTGACAAGAAGCTTCTGTGTTGTTTCTCTGTCAAGTAGAACCAGAGGCCAAGACCAGAAGCCAGGGTCAGACAGAGTGAAGTATCAGGTTGGATGAACGCAGCACAGGCTCCAGACTGACTGTACCAGATGCCGCCTGGCTGCCGAAATGAGAAATTTGCTGCCTTGGGCTGGAAAAGACACCACAGCAGTCATAACTCTTGCTTAGAAATATCTCTGCATATGCCCAGGATAATGCATTTTTCTGGTCTCTGGACTCTGAATTTTCTCTCTAAATCTTATTACTCTAGCTCCAGGCCCCATACCAATCTCTCATCCTTTTTCTTTCTAAATCACTTTAGCATTTGATTATGAAAATTCTGCTGTTAATATCTGTAGAGTGGACATTTAAGATGACTTGGTATTTGAAATCTGGCATCAGCATAAATCTGGGTGAACTAATTTAGCTGTTATTAGTTAACTGGCTCTCTCTGGCATGATATCAGTCCTCAGAAATGAAAACACTGGCAACTGGGTGACCTTGATGGTATGTAAGTCCTCTGTGCCTATAAAATGGGAATATCTGATGTGCCAGAAAAATCTACCCTTTTCTTCCAACATGATGCCGTTAGGATAAAAGACAGCAATATTATTGCTGCAAAAGTGAATGTCATTACCTAGGAGCACAGTTCAGGATTTGTACGGTGTTGAATGGGACAGAGCATCTCAGAGGATTTCTTTTCACACCGTCATGGTCTCAGAAAGGATTTTGTCTCAAAAGACTGTCTTTTAATTTTACAGACTGACTCTATGGCTTAGGATGTCTCATTGGATTAGTTTCTAATTCCTCTTACCAGAATTCAGCTAGAAAGGACAACACACATTATACACATGGGATTTTACTTGAAAAAAATAAGAAAAACAGATGGCTAGGTAAAATCTTTCCCAGACACTAATAACTAGAGAACTAATAACTAAAGGAAACTACTTCCTTTACACTCGCCACCCCTGTCAGAAATCATGTCACTTGAAAATTGCTGCTGGTAAAGTGTTATTCTCCCCCGTTTATTAATTCAGTTATTCCAGAAATAGCTGGTGTTTTGGTTTCATTTTATTTCCTAAAGAGAGAAAAACTGTGTCTAAATAGAAGGAAGGGCTTCTCTACACCCCCAGCAACCTCTCTGCTCAGTCTGGCCCCCAAAGGAATATTTGCCATGAATATAACTAACAGCTGAAAGGACAGAAGAAGCATGCCCCTCCTGCTGTCTCTGAAAATCCATTGTCATTTTCTATAGAGCCAAGTTGAAATGCTTTGTCTCGGCAATGGACACACCAAGTCCCCAGGTAATGAAGTGTCTGTCTATAGCCTGACCATCAGTGCACATGATTCCTTATATCTGAAAAAATGCTCAGTGTCTTCTATTCCTAACCTGGCAGTAAGTTCCTCTGGGGTTGAAGGGCCCCAGACTTGTGGCCCCACAAACTCTGTGCCAGGCTCTGAAGGATTCTGGGTTTTGATTAAGCCCTTTCACCAGGACTGCTTAAGGAAGCTACACAGACCCTATTTATAGCAGCCCATTGTGTCGCAGGGAGGCAGATTCTGCACTGCTAACTAATCCTACGGAGGAGGCTAGTGTGAGAACAGGAAGCAGTCCTTCGGGGGCACTTCCCCCTCTGTTGGGAAGTAGGTGCTGCTTTCTTGGAGATGGGACAGACATTGTCACATCTGCCAGGAGCCCTGGCTCTAAACTCTTAACACTGGTAGGGTTTTAAAATGACAGAATGGCCATTCCTATCATGGCGGTCCTCGTGCTAGGTCACGCCCTTATTCTAGCAAGCTGCCACTAGGCAGAATGCTTCTGGCTGCTCTTGGGGAAATGCTGTCTGAATATATAACATGATTCATCATCTGTCAACTGAGTCAAGAGATTAGTGAACAGAATAATCAGGGAACTGATGAGAATCATTTCCTCAAGTGGCTCACAGCCTGCTCTGGGGGTCCCCATGCTCCAGATGCACATTGCCCACACATGGATGGTGGTGTTTCAAGAAGGAATGACAAGGTGACTCAGTCATAGGTCCATGAAGACCCAACAAGTCCCTCCAGCTATGGACAAAATTGTGTGTGCTTTAATAGAAACTCAATTCCTCCTTCCTGACCTTAGATGCAGGAATGATGGTGGACTTCTGCTAGCAGTCTCCAGGAAGGCCTGTTGGTGACAGGAGTGAGCTCAGTGAGCATGTGGGCTTCTTCCTTCCCCCAGAAGTTCCCCAGAGTGTTGGCTGTCTCTGCTGTCCTGAGTTCCAGCTCTGTCCTCCATATCGTGTTTAATGCTTCCTGCCATGTTCCTATTGGAGCTGCCCTCCCCAGTTTGTCAGGGCACTGTAGAAAAGACGTGCAACTTAGAAGTCTCAGACCTGAATTCTGGCAACAACACTTACCAGATGTTTGACATTGAGTAAGGGGCTTCACCTCTCTGAGCCTGTCTCCTTCATTAAGAGAACGGGGATAAAACTACATATGATGATCGATGTATATCCTTGGACACATGGGCAGTCCGTAAATGTTCATTCTCTTCCTTACTCCCTGACTTTCTTGTATTCTTGTGAGAAGAGCAGATTTTGTGGGTTCAATTCCAAGAGGAGAACTTCCAGGAAATACAGGAGTCTCTTCACCCTGCATCTCTATCCCCACATTCTCTTGAATGGTCGCTCCTGTCGAATCCTCAGATCAGGGTCTGGTTCGGAGGGAAGGATGAGTGAGGACTCTTTTTTTTTTTACTCTGGGTAGCAACATTGTAGAGACAAGTATTTCTTCCATTTTGTAAATAAGGTGAGTTAGGCCCAGAGAGGATAAAGAATTTAGCCAAGGTCACACAGCTAGTTAGTGATCTAGTAAGCCACTTCTGGCTGGGACTGTGTAACAGCGGCCTGCCTGTCCTCAGTCTGCGGTCTGATGCCCAGCACAATGGGGCAGATCTCGGGGAGGCACTCACTGGGGGCCAGTTGCCTGGTGTCTGAGAACTGAACCCTGTTTGCGGTGCTGTGTTGGTGTCAACACTGCCTTGTAACCCTTGTCATGCAAACAATGCCACGTCCACTCAGAAAGGGAAGGATAAGAAGAAAGCCAAGTACGACAGCCTTCAGGAACTGAGAAAGAATAAGAAGGAACTGGAGTTTGAGCAAAAGCTTTACAAAGAGAAAGAGGAAATGCTGGAAAAAGAAAAGCAACTGAAGATCAACCGGCTGGCCCAGGAGGTACGTGTCCTGCTCACCAGCTAGGTGACACAGCTGAGGACACAGCTGAGTTGATCCCCGCCATGCTCCCAGGGGACCAGCTGGAGTTCTCTCCAGATGGAATCCAGTGATGGATGCCTCCTCCCAGTCTGGAGAATGAGCTCATCGTACTTACCCAGGGTCATGAGACTAGCTTCTGGTTTAAGAGTATGTTTGGGAAGGAGACTAATCTCCTTGCTCACATAGGGGTCTGAGGCTAGACTCTCTGCCCAGATTTTAGGTCTTAGGCTATCTCCATACACACCTGGCAAGAGGTTTGAGTCTGCCCCTCCACCCTCTGTCTAAACACCACACTATGAATGCCAGGCTAGGCCTCTCTAGGTGTGGCTATGAGGCTGGTCTCCCTACTCAGGGTATGAGTCTGAGGCTAACCTCTTTGCCTTGATTGTAGATCTGAAGTTAGCCTTCCGTACCTCAGTCTGAGTTAATTTGACCTCCCGTTACACAGATTACAAGTCCAAGCCCAGGCTTCCCCAGTCTGCCTAGGCACTGAGGCTAACCCCTTTGTGCAAGTAGGGAGGTGGGATGTGTTGAGGCCATCCCCAGTGAATCAGGTATGACTGAGGCTGTAAATAAGGCTAGATCTCTTCAACCTGGGAGTGTATTTAAGACTGTCCCCTTCAAGACATGCCAAAGGAATCTCCTGGCATGAGTAATCCCTAGTTTCTAGTGAGTTGGGTGATAGTAACTCTTCATGTTGGGGACATTATTGGTCCTGTTTCTCTGTTTACTGCTTCCCTGAATCAAAATGTCAAGGCATTAGATTTCAAAGATAAGTCCTGAAAAACATGAAGTGCATTAAGTCTGACATTAGGAACAAATTAGCTACAAAATTAAAAAGAAAATCTAACTTGTGCTTCCAAGGATAAGAGTCAGGAGGAAAAGAATAAAAAAGTAAAGCTAAACTCTTAGAATGTTCTGGGAGCCTACAAAAGAACCAGTCTTGGAGGACATTAAGAGCCTCAAGCTAATCCCACACAATACATGAGCCACGTCTCTGATTTTGCCTACATGTGCTGTTAGGTCAGTCAGAAACCTAACACCCTCTCTCCCCCAAGTCTTACTCCTCTGCCACGAATTCAAGTGTGACTCATCTGTGCCCTTTGTCCTCCTTTTTGCGCTGCCTTGGGTTCTAGGTATCTGAGACAGAGCGGGAAGACCTTGAGGAATCAGAAAAGATTCAGTATTGGGTGGAGAGGCTCTGTCAGACACGCCTTGAGCAGATTTCCTCTGCTGATGAGATTCCAGAGGTAACAGGGCCCTTCTTCCAGCATAGGCCCTCCTGCTGCCTTCAGAATGACCCACCCTGGGAATAGCAGGAGGCAAGATGGTCACTGGCAAGCTCCCTGCCCCTGCCCACTTCCCCACATGAGGAAGGGAACCTGTCTGTCTTACTGGACTTAATCTCCAGAGTGACCATTAAGTTCCAGCTCATCTGAGATGGTCCCAGTTAGGCCTGTTGTCCTGGCAAAATGGCTAAGAATGTCCCTTTCCCTGTCAAGGGTGTTTCAGTTTAGATGATTAATTTTATGGTCCCCTCACTTATTACCCACTCATGGCACAACTTGGGGCCCTCCTGCTTTAGGTTCTTCCTACCAGCTGCCTCATATGTGCTTAATGGGGCCCCCAAGGGCAGAGTAGTAGCACCCCATAGTTCTCCTTTGAGGGCCGTGGGTCTCCAGCAGCCAGAGAAACAGATTAGTAGAGTATTGCACCCAGTGTATGTGTGCTGGAGCCATATATCACATGTAATCACAGAACCTCCTTGCAATCCCTCAGATGACCACAGGGCCCCCGCCTCCCCCGCCGTCTGTGTCTCCCCTGGCCCCACCCATGAGACGCTTTGCAGGCGGGCTGCATCTCCACACCACAGACCTGGATGATATCCCCTTGGACTTGTTCTACTATCCCCCCAAGCTGCCCTCTGCCTTGCCTGTGATGCCCCACCCTCCACCCTCCAACCCACCTACCAAGATCCCTGTGCCCCCTGTCCTTCCCTCATCAGGACGTGTGAGTGCCTCTTCCTCGCCCTGGGTGCAATGCACTCCACCCCCAATTCCCATTCCTCCCCCACCATCTATTCCTACCCAAGACCTCACCCCTACCCGCCCTCTCCCCTCGGCCCTGGAAGAGGCACTGGGCAGCCACCCCTTCCACGCTGGGGACACAGGCACTCCAACAGAGGACTGGGAGGCAAAGAACCACAGTGGGAAGCCCACCAACTCCCCTGTCCCTGAACGGAGCTTCCCACCCACCCCAAAGGTACCACCCCAGTTCTGCATGCGCTTCTGGGAGAGGGAAGAATGGCCAGGGCTGCTGTTTCTCATGTCCACTGCAGTTCCTGAGTTGGGGATGGAAAAAAATATCACCCCACCCCATTTCCCAGTAGTGTGCACCCCGACTTGCATGCTGTGACTCCCCTGCATGTGTATGGTTTCTTGGGATTTTGATGCGCTGTGTTGCCTGGCGAATTATCTGTGATACTTGGGATGAGCAGCAGTGTATCCATGTTCATTGCTCACGTTCTTTGCTCCTCTTGGCTGCCACGGGCTGGTAATCTGCAATGAAGTACTTGCAGGGCTGTTAATGAGAACGGAAGTGCTGTGTCACAGTTGGTTGTTTCTTGATTTTAGCCCAGAAAGCCTTAGGTATGGAAAATGAATCCCTGATTTAACAGGAGAAAGGGGGGTTGGGCGGGGAGCAATATTAGGCTCTGTAAATGGAGCGATAACATTATCCAGTGCAGTATTGAGGGCATTACAGTACCATTTTCTATGGTGCTGGCCAACAACATTGGCTGGAATTATACTATCCAGGAATTTCTGGCCAGCTTCCAGTTACAGAAAAGATGATGATGGAGAGTTCCTAAGAACGTCCAAATTTACTATTAAACCAGTAGGGAAATTTCTCTTGGGTGTCAGAGGCTGAACAGCGGTCTTCCTCAAAAAGACATATTTCTTACTAGTTGTCCTTAATCCAAAGACTGTTTTGGAAGAGGCAATCCCCAAGAAAGACAGGGTGCTTCAGCAGCCACAGCACCTGTCACACTGGTTGAGGATAGGGGTTGTGGGGAGGGCAGGCAGTCTTGCCTGATCAGTGGTTTTTATTCACCTGCATGGATTCGAGTTCCTGTGTGAAATGCTGAAGGAGCCCTTCAGAGCATTCCAGAGAGCTAAGGGGAAGGAGGGTGGGAGTGAAGAAAGTACCAGATTTTGGCAAGGGACACACAGAGGCTCCTGGGGGTCTTGAGCCCTACAGCTCTGACAGTGGGAAGTCTGCTGTTCGAGGACTGACTTGCCACAGATCCCAGCCAGAGCAGGTTTGCAGGAGGCTGAGTTAGCCTGGCTTACAGGGCCACCTCCTTCTTCTGAGTGACCCCTGCCGAGGTGGGCAACAGATTGTCCTCAGCAAACTTGGCTCAGGAATCAGTGACTGAGCACCTGCTTTGTGTCTCTCTGTATCGGGGGAGTGGAAACAGGGCTGAAGAGACAGAGATGAGCACACCTGTGTTCTCTAGGACGTTGCCATCTGAAGGATGAGCAGTTGACGGGCACAGTTCAGCTATAAAATCAGCATAGACTGGTGCTGTGGGAGAGATTGGATCTAATGGGAGGTCAAGGGCTTATGAATTCAGCCTGAGGGATAGTGATAGATGGAGCTAGGAGGAAGGGCATTGCCAGTGCAGGGAACATGAAGATGGCCAAGAGGAAGCCTGGGTTTGAATCCTGGCTCTGCCACTTACTGATGGGATGACAGTCGCAAAGGAGGATAGAGAAGCTGATGAAGGAACTTGGGGGTCAAGTCAAGGATCTCAGTAGTCAGTGGGTACCCTTAACTGCATCGGACACATGTTATTTCATCTGTCTGAGCCTGGGGATCCTTGTCCATTAAGTGGAAATATTAATTACAGCTACCTTTTATGAGGTTCAAACAAGTTGATACCTAAGCTCATGTTAGAATAGTGGCGGACACATAGTAGGTAACTCAAAAGACAAGAACTATGATCTGTGACAGATCAAGGTATAAGCACATTTAGGTTAAACTGAAAATATGGAATTGGTGGTCAATGCAAACTTTTGAGACAGGATCAAAGATTCAAAACATGGCTCAGCTTTCTCAAGGAATCATGAAATTCCAACTGTTAGTTCCCCATCAAAGCACAGGGAGAATTAAGAGCTCCCCCCACACAAGAAGCCTCCATGTCAGTTCTTCAAAGTGGACATCAAAGCCACAGCTGTCGCTGACACAGAGCTGGAGGGCCCACTGTTTGGTTAGTGTTATCCTGCCTGCGTCGACACTTTGGCCCTTCCTCCCTTCCTGTTCCCGGTGAGTTGACATCAGTGTGCCGCAGGAAGTGCGAGTGATCACACGTATGCATTGTCAGCCCAGCCAGAGTCTCAAGTGGTGGAAACAAACACTTTGTCAGTGCAGTACGTGTACCTGCCACACAGCACCAGCCAGAGGAAAATATTCAGGACCATATCCCCTTCCCCCCAGGCTGTCCCAAGTGCCCACGGGGGTGACTGAGTCATTCATTTGTTTACTCAGCATGTTTGGGGCACCTGATATCCACCGATTCTGCAGCGAACTAGAGAGCCACTACAAAATGGGCAGCCCAGTCCTTGCCCGAGATAGTCTGGTGGTAGGACAGATGAGTCAGCCCGGAACTACACCTTGGCCAGAGCACAGAGATGGGGAAGCACAGGTGCTGTGGTGAATGGGGGTAGATAAGAGAAGCTCAAGGAATGTTTTTTTTTAAGAGGAAGGAAGCAGACAAGTAGGTATGCAGGAAGAGAAGAGAAAGAAGCATTTATCTAGCTTTATGTTTTGATTGAGCCCCACTTCCTACCCTCTGGCCCTGGGTTGTAAACCTGGAACTTTGGGCTTTACGTGAGCTGTGCCAAGCCACTGACTGAATGCCTGACCACCAGGGTGCACCAGGCAATGCTTTCTGAAGGCAAGACGTGGGCAGGTAGACCAGAAGGAGCGGGGAGCATGTGCCAAAGTCAAAACAAGAAGGCCTAGCATTTCGGAGACTATACACGGAGGGTAAGATGAGGTTGCAAAGGAGGAGAGAGAGGCTGATGAAGGAACTTGGGGGTCAAGCCAAGGATCTCAGTAATCAGTGGGCACCCCTGCCTGGATTGGGACAGGGTGGTGACCTGATCCTATTTGGCCCAAGATGATCAAATGGGTTGCAGCAAAGTAGGTCTCTCTGTCTTTCTGGATGTTGCTCTTACTGGTCTTCACCCACCAGCTTCTGGAGACTCTGGGTCCACCCAGGAATAGCTGGTGCTTCATGTGTATTCCAGGTTCTAGAGCTTTGACCAGAGAGCGTCTTTAGGGAGAAAGGAGGCTGATCATCACTCACGGCCACCGAGAGGGCCTTGAGAGTGACAGTGGCTACTGGTGTTTTGGGTTCTGGCCACAGTCCTTGTGTCCTTACAGTCAGCTAGTCCTTTCTGTGACCTCAGCATACATCACGATCAGTGGACGTCCCATCTCTATGCTGATCACACCCCAGGACCTCTGACTGGGTGAGGGGAGCAGGTTGGCTCAACAGGTGCATGTTGTGAATTTGCATGTGTGTTGGAAAGGGGCATACTTGACTTGGGCTCCCCCCATGACCTCACACGGGTCTCTCTTAAATTAACCCCTGTAGACATTTTGCCCAAGCCCACAGCCTCCACGAGGCCCTGGCGTATCCACCATCTCTAAACCTGTCATGGTCCACCAGGAGTCCAACTTCATCTACAGGCCAGCTGTGAAATCTGAGGTCCTGGTAAGCCCCTCAGGGCCCCTTCAGGGCACCACCAGAGGAGCAGATAAAGACTGTCTCTCCTCATTCTGCTGCATCTGGAGGGAGAGTGAGGTGGGATACAAACTCATGTCAGGTGCCGTCTTGCCAAAACCTACAGTGATTCCAGTCACCTTGGCCTCTGCTCCTAAAGCCTGTCCTGGCATGGTGCGGGCACCCACATACGGGGAGCAGACAAAGCAGATCCACACACTCCATTTCACTTCTCACTCCTTACTGGATTGGGGCTGGGAGGCATGGTCACCTGCTGGGTTACCTACTATTGCTGAGTAAATCGGCACTCATGCATACTCACACCCAGGGCACTGGTCACTCACTGGCCGCTCCACCCACATTGAAAAGAATGTCATGTCAGAGTTTTTACTCTGCCTTTAAGGAAACCTGATCCGAATGTCAGAACTGAACAGCTCAGTTATTTATTTTCAGCGTTAGCTGTCCTGTCAGCTCCCCAAAGAACAAAGTTCACGCTCCTGTCACAGCCTACTGCTGTAACGTGTCACATTTTCTAATAACAAGGAGGTGGTTGTCTACTTGACAAGAACGGGATGGCTTCTGCATCGGCTTCCGGGGCGTCGAGCAAGCTCCTAAGATAAATCAGGCTGTCTGGGGAGGGAGGTTAGCAGGGCAGCCCCAGGCTGGCAGGCCCATGGTCTGGCGCCAGGGGGCAGACGAGACCTACTGGTAATGTCTGGTATGGCACTTCTTTTTTCCCCTGGCAGCCGCAGGAGATGTTGAAGAGGATGGTGGTTTACCAGACAGCATTCAAACAAGTAAAATGATATCCATTGTGTGTCTGTGCCATCCCCCACCTCCCGCCATCCCTCCCACTCTGACTTCTTTCTCTGAGAGTGCTGATTAGTTCTAAGGTGACCCCAAACACCACCCAGAGCTTTGCTCACCAGTGCCTGTGGTCAAGGGTTGGGGGAGGCTTCATACCAGGGGGACCCTGGGCTTCTTAGACCCTGTACCCAAGCTGAGAAAACACAGGATCCCTGGGGACCCGCCTATTCTGCTGAACAAAAGCAGGCAGAGCTAACCCGCAGATGGTCACAGAGGCCAACGTGGGTTCTTGCTCCAGCCCTAGAAGAGAAGGAAGGGGCTGTTGGATGTGTCCTCTGGCCCCTTTCTCTGTCTTGTCTCCTCAAAGCTGATTGCAGCTTCATCCAGTCCCACCTGATACTGAACTAACATTAGGGAGGAAGTGGTGCCCAGGTCCTCCATCTACCCAGGTACAGGGACAGGGAGGACCATGCTGGCCCATAAGTGGTCCCGAGCAGCCAGCCACTCTCCTCCTCACCTCCTGGGGCTGCTTAGTCTACAGTCAGCCGTTAGAATGACTGTTTCACCACCGGCAAGAGACTCCAAGATAAAGAGATTTCCATTAGCCAGGAGGTTGCCGCCCCCTCACCACCCTACTGCAGACTTATTTGACCACAGACGGGACAAAAGGGGTGTTGTACCGTGAGGCTCAGGGGTCTGCAGAGGGGCTGCTCCCAGCCCAGAACTGGGCAATGTTAAACCATAGCTAACATTTAGAGAGTGTGCTATGCAAGTAGCTTCTAAATACTTTATGCATATGAACTGACTTCATCTTTACAGTAGCCCCAGTCGGTCCATGCTGGTATCATCTCCATCTTGTGGAAGAGAAGCAGAAGCAGAGCGATTAGGAAACGTGCCCATGACGGCAGAGCTAGCATCACACACCAGATTTTAATCCAGGAGTTTGGGGTCCACAGTTAGGCCCCTAAATGCTATGCTGTTCTACCCCTCCAAGCATCTTGCTTTATGAAATAGACACTTAAGGCCTTAGGGCCCAAACAGCCCTCAAGGGGAGAGGCAGAGAGGTGAGGTGTCCAAGGGCCCAGACTGGGAATCAAACCCATGCTCCACGGCCCACTGATGGGAAACCTTGAGTATCACTCAGCTTCTCCATCTGTTGGATAAAGAGTTGGGTCCCCTCTTCAATGGCTGACCAGCTGTAATGGTTTATAGGTCTGCTCTAAATTCACACAAGACACAAGCTTGCCCTCTGCCTGCCTGCCCCCCCACCCCGCCCACCGACATCAGGTTCTCAGGAAGGCCTATAGCTAACACTGACCAGGTTTCCAGAAGAAATAGCTAGGGGCAGTGAAAGGCACTGACTCCATGTGCTGCCTAATGACCCTGCTGCCAAGGACCTCCTGCCTTCCTGCGTTTGTCTGTTGCCTGACACCCACAGACTGACCTGGGGCGGCGCAGAGTGGGATTAGTCTGAGCTTTCCAGACAATTTGGAGTTGAGCCTGGAAGATGAAGGCTATGAGGAGTGACCAGGCAGATGCCCAGAGATCCATCTGCTGATATTTGGTCCTTGTGCCCAGAGCCCATTTGCTGCTGCTGAGTATCGAGGGGGCGGTGACCCTCCATGTCACTGACCACAGGGACACGTGGCGTGGCCTAGGGAACTGTGCATGGGGGTCCCGCAAGGGTTGTGTGGGTCGTACTGCAGGACTCTTCCTCCACTCCCACCGTCCTGTGGGGACTAACGAGGATCTGCTACCCGCAGGCCTGGCGTGCCTCCCCCCCAGCCTGTGGACACCAGCTTTTATTCACTGTGTGCCTCCCAGAAGGCAGTGAAGGACTCTGCCCCTTCTCCCTTCTCACCACTTTGCTTCTACAGCTTGGGAATGCTGTTCACAGACCCCACCACACCGATGGGATGTCTGTCTTCCTCTGGGGAAGGTTCTGGAGAGGACTCTTCCCTTCTAGATAAACATTTCAGGAAGAACAGTGCCAGGCACCAGGGAAGCACAGATTTCTGCTCCCTTTCCTCGCAGCGCCTGGCATCCCTTGACCTCCCAGGCATCTGTCGCTGGTTTCCCAGGAAGGCAGTCTCCTGAGCAATGTTACCCTTTTTTGGGGTCAGAGAACTGGGTGGAGAAAAGCTGGACTTCACCCCAGTGTGGACCTGGCCTCCTGAGGGCACTTGGGGGACCTGGGCTAGGGTGTGACAGACCTGAGGTTGTGGGCAGATGAGACAGTCAGCAAGGCAACGCTGCCTACCCAAGCCGCCTAGATGCCAGTGGTGGTCTGCCAGCCACGTGTACCTGCCTGCTGAACAGCACAGGGGGCGGGGCCGGGGGCCTTCAGGTGCTTCCATTGCTTTCTGCTTCTCCCTGGGCAGTGGTGCTCTGGCTGCGGGGGCAGATAGCCTCCTCCCTGCGTCCTCATCCAGTCCACACTGCCCCTCTCCCTTATTCCGACGCATTCACCATTGTCCTCCCCGTCTTCCGTTTTCTGCAGTCACCTCAGGGGCCTCTGCTCTAGCACCCTAACACCCTCCCCCTTTGCTTCCAGGACTTCCGGAAATATGAGGAAGGCTTTGACCCCTACTCCATGGTGAGAAATCATGCTCTTCCTTCCTAGGGGAGCAATCCCAGGAAGGCAGGATGTGGGGTTAGGTGTATTCTGGACCCTGGGAGTCTCGCAGATGAAGTAGGGGTATGTGAGAATCTCCAGGGGGGCCTCAACTACTATTTCCTCTAAATTCTCCTTTCAAGTGGTATTCTAGTGTGAAGAGAGTGTGTGTGTGTGCGCATGCACACATACGTGGGCACACTCACGGGTCCCCATGGGGGACAGAGGGGGTGGGCCTGGAAAAGTTCCCCTTGTCCATGTCCTCTGTGGGGCTCAGTGTCCCACAGGTGCCTGACTTCCCTTCCACCCTGCCCCACCCTCATCCTCCAGGTGGACTCAGAGCTCCCCTCTGTCTTTCGCTCTAGTTCACCCCCGAGCAGATCCTGGGGAAGGATGTCCGGCTCCTGCGCATTAAGAAGGTACCTGAACGATTGGAGACCAGCATGCTGCCACCTTCTCTACCCTACCCGCTCCCATCTTGGTCACCTACTTCTCCTCTCAGATTCCCACTATTCTCTTTTCAACTCCTGGGGGTGCCCCCTCTTGTCTTGAAATCGCACACCATCCCTGCTAGCACCTGTGCCCCATTTTCTTCCCCATGGCACTGCTTTTGGCCCCATAGCTTCTGCTGCCTTCCCTGTGGGTCTGTCAAGAGGCCTCGTGGTGCCCAGTGCCCACAGGCCGCTGTCTGCTTGGCTTCCTATGGCCTGCTTTTCTCCAACCAGGAGGGGGCCTTAGACCTGGCCCTGGAAGGTGGTGTGGACTCCCCGATCGGGAAGGTGGTGGTCTCAGCTGTTTATGAGGGTGGAGCTGCTGAGCGGCATGGTAAGTGGGGACCAGACACACCACGGAGAGGGGGTGTGCAGTGGTCATCCTGGGCCCCTGAGGACAGTAAACATCTGCCCCCTTTGGGGTGGGCAGACAGTTGCTTAAAGTATACCCTCCCATCTGGATCTGCCCATCCCTCTGGCCGGTCCCATGTGGTGCTGGCAGGCATGCCAAGGTGCCAGGCCCTATGGGTACAATCAAACCAGACACCAGCCTACCTTCCAGGGGCTCCCCACCTAGTGGTAAAAAACAAGCTCAGAATTGCCAGGTAACTGACAGTAACAGTGCGGTCTGCTAAGGTCTGACCGGGGACCACAGGGTGGAAGGAAGCCGTGAGAACCCTGAGGGACCCCTTATACCAAGGTAAGGGGACTGCTGGGAAGGCCGAAAAGCTGCAGCTTGAGCTGAGCCCTAAGAGATAAGTCAGTTTTAGCCTTGTGAAGGTGGAAAAGAACTTTAGAAAGAGGAAACGTGTTTTTAAAGGCAGGAGAGAAACCAGCAAAACCTGACCTGTCCTAGCAGTGTTAGGAGCTACTTTCTGTAAGAGCTAACCACATGCCAGCCAGTGTTTGAAGTACCTGGCACATGACCCTCTATCTAAGGAGCTCTGGGGTGTACTCACTCACTGCTCCTATGACCCCAAAGTGGGTACTGCTATTACTCTCGCTTTGTGACTTAGAAAACAGAGGCAGAGAAAGGTTAAGGTTCTTACTCAAGGACTCACACTCAATGAGAGATAGAGGCAGGCCTGCTTGTCATGTTCTTTACTGCCCAGCACAAGAGCTCCCCTGCCTGGGGCCTTCACAGCCTGCCCCCTTCCAGAAGGGCAAGGCGCCCCCACACCTGACATCTCTCCTATGGTGTGATCTTGCTTTGCCATTATACTCATAACAACAGCAAAAAAAGAAAGGACGAAAACCTCTGCTAAACACCCCAGTCACAGACTCTTGTCTCAAGCTCTCAACCCAGTTACCTGTTCTGAAACTCTGCCATTAGTTTCTCCAAATCCAGGAGGCTTTTTAGTACAGCACTCCCAAGTCCTTTGTGAAGGAATAGATGCTCTGGAAGGAGCAGCCCCAGGCCCCCCAGCTTTCCAGGCCACAGCAGAGAACCCCATGGCCCCTCTGGATACTACGAGGCTGGAGCCAGGAGGCCGAAGCCTGTCCCACAAGCCCCGAGTGGTAGTATGGAGGATGGGTGAGGGACTGAGACAGAAGATGGATGAAAAGTCACCCGATCATTGGCAGCCAGGTTTCTAAGTGACGAAGGTGAGTCCAGCTCGGCCATCCATATCCTCAGAGACCTCAGGTCTCCACTGCCACACTCTGCACATTCTGAACCTTCATTTCAGATACGGGAGGGGGGCCTGCTCATCTAGGCAGCTGCCATGGCCTACTGCTGCCCACATCCTCCTCCCCTGTCTCCATTTGTGTGCAGATTGAAGGAAGGGTTGTTGCTTGGCCCAGGAAGCCACCTGTCTGCATGTCTAATAGGAAATAATAGACAGGTGACATTTCCTGGGCCCGCTCCCTACAAAGCTCCAGCCCGACCATAGTTCTAGTGTTCCTGAGGCTCCATTCTTGCATCCGTACAAATGAAATAGTGAGCGTTACCTCTCCTGACTGCTTGGAGGAGGCCACTCTCTACAGCTGAGTCCCACATGCTCTGGACATACACGCAGCTGGTGACGTTTCCCAGGAACATGGTCACATTGTCAGTAACACACAGGGCCTTCAGCCCTGCAGGCTTCTATTTCAGCATCGCCCAGAGAGTATTCTGTGGACACCAGGACTGGGAGAACTTCTTCCAAAAAGGGTTCTGAAGTTGAACATGTGTGGAAAACCATGGCACACTATACATCCACTTCTTGGAGAGACATAATGCATATTAGCATATTCAAGGCTCTGACAAGTCTTGCATAAGTAACCATTTAGATTATCACTCAGCTTTTCCCAGATTCATCCGATCACAGGTCATCTTATCTGGGAGCATTTTAACATCATTCCTTTATTCCAAAAATATCTATGAAATTACCATTTTGTGTTCGTGATTATGCTCAGTGTGGGGACCTGGTGGTGAGCCACTAAGACAGTCCCTGCCCCATGGAGCTGACAGTCGGGGGAGAGTCTGTCAGCCAACAAATAGATATATAATGGCAGATGGTGAAAAATGCTGTGAGGAAAAGACCTAAATGCTAGGAGAGAATAATAGGAAAGACCCACTTGAGACTGAACAGAGGTCAGAGAGAGCCAGACCATATTTCCTTGAGACAAAAACAGGACATTGGGATGGCAAAAACAGGATGGAATTACTGCTCTGGCAACTAAGGGCTGGGGACGAGGTGTAGCAATCCCAGCAGGAGCAGAGCAGCCAAGCCAACAAGTAAGTACTGTGCAATGCCCACTGGGGAATCTCATAACAATGACATGTGGTCCAAAGGGACTTCATACAAATGGCCAGGGCAGATGCAAGGACTTTTGGTACCTTAGGCAAAAAATAAATATCCTTCCTAAAACACATGCTACTTTGATCATCCCAGTGCCAGAGATAACCCCACAGTGCCAGAGATAACCCCCACAGTGCTCACCTGTGGATCAACAATGCTGTGTTGTTCTGCTCCCTTTGAAGAAACAGAAGGATACAAGGTGGAAGGGACTCCTCTTCCTTCTAGTCCCTGTTTTGTCACAGGAGGCGGGAACAGCAATACCAGCAGAGGCCAGCAGTCGCCAGCACCAGCAAGGGGGCCATCATTAACATGAGGCAAAAGGGGCAGCTGCTTTGGGGCCCCCTCAATAGACTGGGCCCAGGGAAACTCAACTGACCTTTTTTGCCCCCATGTTAAAGACAGTCCTGGTTTACTTAAAAAAAAAAAAAAAAAAAAAAAGGCAGGACAAAATTGACATTGATATTAAAATTTATATTAAAATAGCCAGTCAGGAAATATGGAAAAAAAACCAACAACAAAAAACGGTACTGTCCTGTTTAAAATGGTCCATACAGTCAGCCTAGTCAGAGAAGGCCCGTCTGAGGAAGAGACATTTTATCTCAGACCTAGCAGAAGAGAGAAAGAACAGGTGTTCCAGAGAGCACAGCGTGTAAAGGCACAGAGGCAGAGAAGGCCTCGGACCAGCAGGACTGGAGCATGCCAAGGGATGGCTCCCGAGCCTGCTTGTGTTTCTAGTAACTTCACTGGAGATGCAGGTTGGCCTTCTCTGCAGCAGCAGAGGCCCCAAAAAATAGGGCGGCAATGATTCCTCGCTGGTGTCCCAATTCTACTTAGCTAGGGTAAGGGTATGTGGATGGGGTGGGAAAGCAATACTCTGAGCAAGTATTCCTCATGCTTTCTGAGCCATGTGAGTGTTCAGAATCTAGGAGTCAGCTTCCTTCTCCATCCCTCCCTTTGCCAAGTCCTGGGCCAGATGTGTCACATACAACCCAGTTGGCCAAACAACCTCCTCTTCCTGCAGGCGGCATTGTGAAAGGGGATGAAGTCATGGCAATCAATGGCAAGATCATGACAGACTACACCCTGGCAGAAGCTGAAGCCGCCCTACAGAAGGCCTGGAATCAGGGGGTAAGAGCAGCCCCCTTCACTTCCTCCCTTCCTTGCCTGCCTGCCTCAAACCCTGGCCTATGCAACTAGGCCTTAGTTGGGGTGCTCCGTTCCAGAGTAGCTACTCTTGGGAGATACCCATATACCCCACCAGCCAGTGGTCTTAATCTGACAAATGGGATTCCAAAAAATAAATGCAGTTCCTGAGTTTGAGTCTGTAAGGCAAATGGCGCAAATATAGATGCCAATAAACTAGGCATGGCAATCCACCCAGTTAAAAACGGGATGGTCTCTAAGTGCACTTAGAACAGGAATCAAGAGAGTACTTGGGGGCAACTAGAAAGCATTACCAGAAGTAGAAGACCCAGAATGGAGAAGAGATTGGTGGTAGTCTGCTCTGTGCTCATTAGATACCTACATGGGTCAGGTCCAGTGTCCCAGACTGCACTGCACAATCCAAGGGGTGCCCTCCTGCAGACTACAGTGTGAATGGTGCCCGCTCATGTTGTGCAGTGCACAACCTGTGCAACTGTATGCAGGCAGCCGAGCCTGAGGTATTAAGTTCAGTGCCGAGGAACCTGACCAGATGGTACTGGGACCCACATGAAAGGATATGGAGAAGAGAAGATGTACGGGTAACATTATGATTGTCTTTGATTATCTGAAGGGCTACATTAAAGTAAAGGGAACAGAAATGTTCTCTGTGATTCTTGAGGACAGAACTGGATTGGATAGAGGAAGGTCCTGGGGAAATATTTCAGTTTAATATCATGAGCTATTGCATGGTACAGGGGTCTAGTGAGATTTCACATACTTTTTATTGGCTGTGTCCAAGGCAAGGATGGACAATGATGGGCCTGCCAGGGGTGGAAGTGATGCCATTGAGGGGATTCAAGTGTTTGGATGAGAAAGCAAAGCCAGACATTTCCCCCTATGGGCTATGAATTAGGAATTTGTTAAAAATACTGTTTCCCAGGACCTACCCCAGATTTCCAGGGTCCATGTCCGTGAGTCTGGAGTTTTAAGAAATTCCCCAAATGATTCTAAGGTTGCTGCCTGGCCTGGTCCACAGAGCAGCATTTGTGAACCTAATGTCATTCAAGGACCTTATGGTTCTGAAGCTCAGAAGCTGGACGCTTCCCCTAGACCATGGGGCTCCACAGTGAGGCCTGTCCCTAACAGGAGGCCTCCAGCCCGACCTGGGCTCATCTCCTTCCCCTTGGGAAAAAGGGCTCCGTAAGCTGGCCCTGGGCCATGGTGCTGGGAGTGGGAATGACGTGTTGGGGGCAGACACACCACTGACCCGTGAGCACACCTCAGAGTCACACGGCTTTCCCCCACAGGACTGGATTGACCTTGTTGTTGCCATCTGTCCCCCCAAGGAGTACGACGATGAGCTGTAAGTGTGTGGGGGCATCTGGCCCACCTCCTCATCTTCCTCCTCCAGAATCCTGGTCACCTTCCCCCGTTCTCCCCGCAGCTTCCGTCCAGCCTGAAGGAATGTTTCAAGCTTGCAGCTTTTAGTAGTGATGGTTTTTAGAAAGCTCCTGAGCCAGAGAAAGCCTAGCATGAAGTCACTGTCCTCAAGCTTTGTCAGAGATGCCTCCAAGACTGTCTTTCGTAAATTCTTTACCTGTGGAAAATGGAGGCCCAGAGATACTCGGTCCCAGAGCAAGTCAACAGTGAAGCTAGGATAAAGCCTCAGGAGTTCTGATACTCCACTGAGGCCTTCCTTCCCCACACCATCATCGGCCACTTTGAAGACTGTCTCTTACTCTCTGGAAGGTCTTATGGTATCTCACTGTATTCCCTCAGGCTGCATCTCTGCCAGCACCACAGGCTTTGTCCCCACCCTGCAGGATCTCTAAGGAGTCTTGGCCCAGACGCCACCTGTCCTTATGATTCCATTTATGTCTACCTCTTTATCTGTTTCTTTTCTGTCTCTGTGTCTGCGATTCTCCATATCTCATGCTGTCTTCCTTCCCCTCTTGCCTCTCCCTCATCCTTCCTCTCAGTCTCTCTCATATGGCCTCTCTCTTTCCTTCATTCTACTTCCCTTGCCATCTTCTCTCTTACCTTCTTTTCTTGCTTATCTCTTTCCCTGGGTCTGAGTCCCTGCTTCTCTATCATCACTCAGCATCTAGTTCTCACTCTTTCTCTCCTCCCTCTGTCCCTCCCTCCCTTCCTCCCTCTCCTTCTGTCTGACCTCTAACCTCACTTCGTCACATCACGTCTCCATCCTCCTGCTTGCCGGTAGCCACTCTGCCCGCTTGCCGTCCTGCCCTGCAGAGGATGAGTTCTAGACATGTCTTGGAAAGTCCAGGTCTCACAACAATTGATTCTGGAACTCAGGGTCTAGCCAGGAGCCAAGTGAGCAGAGAGGTCTGGTGGAGCCCTGCCTGGGAATAACCAAGCCCTGTTTTATGTTTCCTACTCTGCTCTGCGTATGTAGCTCTTCTCTTCCCTCCTCTGCAGCCGAAAGTCCCCAGCCGGCCCGAAAGCTCCTTGAAGCCCGTGCTCCCGTGCTCAGACACGGGTTCCTCCTGCAGCTGGAGCCTGACCACCCGCCATGGTGAATAGGCAGGCGGGCTGCAGGGCGTGCAGTGGCCATCAGCTGCCCGTGCTGTCGGCAGGTTCTTTGGACTGGTGTCTAGAGAGGTGTGCGAGGCGCCATCCCGCAGTGCCGCCTGGTGGGCCTGCCGTGGGCCATACTGGACTTACCTTGGGCTCAGAGGCCCTTTCGCTCCGGGAAGCTGAGCAGAGTTTATTGCATGATTGGGACCCAGGCATCCTGACTTACTGCAGCCTTGAGACCTCCCACAGGTCTCATGCAGCACCAAAATGAGCAGTGAGCACCATTCTCCGCTGGGCACAGATAGTGCCTCAAGCAGGCATGATGGCAGGGACAGCTCAAGGAAGCCCTGTCTGCCCTTCTCCCCAGAGAGGTCCTCCACAAGATGTGCTTGTGTTCCCTGCGAGCACCCCAATGCTGGGGCAGAGCCAGAGCAATGAAAGGCTTTTCAAGGCTGGTCCAAAGAACCAGGGTTGGCCTATCGGAGTTGTTCTGTCCTGTTGTGACCTGTGTGGCCTGAGTCCATCTCAGACCGAGCTGTCCTTGGTGCTTTCTCTTCCCTTTGGCTCTGGACTCTTATCTGTGGGATACTGTGTGACCCTGTTTGGGATGTGTTTTCCACACTGTGATCAGGCTGCCAAGAGGCCATGTTTGGTGTCGCCTAACACCCCTCTGGGGGTACGTGGGGCAGACCTAAGCCTGGACTTGTTGACTTTATAATGTTACAAGTTTCTTAAAACATTCGAACCTCGTGCTTCCAAGACAGTAGGCCTGCTATGCCGTGGCTTCTGGGGTGGCTTCAGTGGCCCTATGTTTTCTGTCATTTGGCATCTGCTTAGTGAGGGACCCCAGCCCTTCTTTCTTCTGGTCCCCTCCATCCTCATCCCAAGAGCCCCTTCTGCTTTCTCCCTGGCCTCCTGCATGCTGTGGCTGTGGCTGGTGTGTAGCTTCCTGGGGCCTGACCAAGAGGGTCCTCCAGAAGTGGCCAGGGCTTTGTGCTGCCAGGGGGACAGGGGTACTCCTGGACGTCAGGCCCTGCGCTGGGCTGAGTGTGCATTCACAAGCCCGTCACCCACCTGGTCTGTTTCCTCTTCCCCACAGGACCTTCTTCTGAAGTCCAGAAGGAGAAACCAAATTCACCCCTAGAAACCAGTGAGTTCTGGACCCACCCTCCTGAATACAAAGTCTGAGACCAGCCTTGAGAGATGTCGGCCTTCAGGCACCCCGGAAACCCAGTCAGCAACTAGGGATTTCATTCTCCCTTGGGCCCTAAATTAGCACTGGATAAGGAGCACCTTGGGCCATTCTTCTGAAAGCCAATGTGGAGGGAGGGAGCAGCCAACTGTTCTGAAAGGGCCACTGGGCTCCAGGCTTTCCTTTCTTCCCTCTGACCCTGTAAATTTGGTCTCTCTCAGCCTGAGAGACTCCTCTCTTGAATTCTAAGAGGACCCCACTCTTGAGTATCTCCCCACCCCTCTGCTTTTGTTCCTTTTGTCATTGTTGCTGAGATCACTACCACAAACCTTACTCTGAACTCATTAATGAAATAAACAGATTTATTTTCCAGCTTCCAGGAGTAAGTGTGGATTTGGACAGCAGAGTCAATGCTGTCACATAAAATATCATAAGACTTTGGCCCCTATTCAAGAGTAAGAAAGAGAGTCTTGTGCTGGGATCTGGGTCCAATGAAGCATGGGGTCAGAGGTTGGCTTGGAGAGCGGGTCAGGGCAGCAGGAGATGAGCTGAGCTGGGTTTCAGTGTCTACACAACTGTGGCAGAAAATGAAGCTTGTGTCACAGGGACCTTGTTTAATTCCAGAAAGTACAGCTAAAAGCAGGAGTTCCACAGAGTCACCTCAAGGCGTGGGGTGCCCCAGCTTCTCTCAAGGAGAACAGGGCCATAGCTGCTGCTTCTGAGATCATGAAGACAGGATGTGAGGAAGTGGGGAGGTACAAAGAGTCCATTCTGTTCATGAAATTAAATCCAGCAAAACATCATGGAAGGGCATAAGGCCAGAAGTTCTATCTCTATGTTTCTGGAAGTTGCTAAGTCAAGTTCTCTTGGTTACATAGCCTTGAGCCCTCTCAGGCTAGCTTCAGAGAAGAGAGTGGGATTGTATCAACATAGGTATTGCAGGGAAATTCAAGACAAGGAAACATGGTATATGCAGGCCTCCAGAGAACTGGAAGGAGAAGGTGGACCTAAGATGTCTTAGAGGAGTAGTTCACTCTAGGTCTTCCTGTCTCTGCTACCATCTTCCTCTGTATCCTGAGAGCTCAGCCTAAACATGGCTATCACAATATCCTAACTAACTCTAGGTGACTTTTCAGTCCACTTCTACCATCTGCCTCAGTCTCTAGTTCCTAATTCCGCATTCCCACAGCAGAATCTGATTGAACCAACTCATCTGAGTGAGTGACACTTAGGTCAGGGACCAATCCTAGGTCTAATCAGCTGTGGCTGAGGAGTGGGGTCACATCCCTCATGACATAGCAGCTATGATAGCTGGGGTGTGTGGTCAGTAAGTCATGATCAGTTGGAGGAAGGGAGAGAGAGAGAAGACACCGCTGGACTTTGTGACCGCAACGAAGACAAAGCCACCGTGACCTTCTAATAACTGTTCCCAAAGACAACAGCCATGCTGAGGAATTCTCTGTGTTTTCATATCTAGTTCCTAACCTCATTCTGGAGACAATTCCAAAACAAAAGTCAAAAGAGGGGACTTTTATTTGCTGACACCAACTATGTGCCAGACCTGGTCTGGACCCTGGTATCTGCCATCTGAAGCTGCAATGACTAGGATTAGTACATGGCCTCCCAGGGAGCCTATTCCCAACAACCACCGCCTAGATGACATTGACTACATGCCTGGTACTGATCTGAGCGCTCAGCTCATTTGTTCCCTCAACAACTTTGCATGGTAAGTTCTATTTTTATCACCAACCCTATTTTATTAATAGAAGACTGGGGTACAAAGAGATTCAGTGACTTTCCCTACGCCACACAGTGAGGAAGCAGCGGAGCTGGCATTCAGCCCAGGCACTCAGGACCCAGAGGCTGGACCCGTCTCTACTGTGTGCCATGTGGAATGTCTCAGGTTCTGGACTGTTAGCAGAACAATTCCCTCCCAGTTGCAGAACAGCTGATGTTCTGCTGCTCGGATATGGTTACCTCCTCCTGTGACCTACAAATATGTCTGGCTGCTGAGGCCTGGAGCTGGTTGATTCCTGGAATCTCCATCTGAAATTCATCTCCAGCTATTCTTAGTTATTGATGCCTCAGACTGAATGAGTTTATCAGTGTTTATCAGGACTTGATGAGTGAAACAATAAAGAAAGCTTTGAACTCCTGACTAAAGGAGAAGAGCAGGGAAGATGTGCCTCTGGGCAGAGAGGGAAGAAGGAATGAGCGGGGCTGGGACCTGGGTAACATAAATCCTGAGTCATAAGGTTACCTCAGATTGGCAAGGTGTGTGGGCCATAGTGGGTTTTAACTTCCTTTATTATGAGGGCTAACTCCCTTTTCAGTGTCCTCAAGGAAATCAATTCTCATATATTGGAAAGTTGTCCCACATTGAACTAAAATATGTAGCTCTTTATCCAGCAAACATCAGCACTAGGTAGGTAAATAGTAGGAAGGCCCAGAGAAGCTCATCTTGTAAGTCTGTGTATATACAGGTGGAGACCTAAACAGTTCTTAACCTTCCATGGGGACACTGAAGGACACTGCTGAGGCTGAGTCCATAGCAGGGCCCTGGTCAGACATGGAAATCCACTTCAATGACCAAGACTGAGACTCCAGAACTAAAACGCATCCAGGCCAAGGACTGCCCAGGCACTGCCCATTTCCTCCTGCACACATGGCAAACATCACCACTTCCATCCCAGAGCTTTCTCTACCCAGCCAACCTGGCAGCCACAATTGATTCAATCTAACCCACAAGATAAACCCTGTTTACCACCTATGAATGCAACCCCCATTGGGTATTCAGGAAAATTAAGGCCAACAAAGGAGTGACTTGCCCAGGGTTCTCCTAAGTTGTTCGCAAAGCTGCCATTTTTACTGCACCACATAGTAGAAATCAACCTTAAAAGGCTGGGAATTCACAGATGCCCTTTGCCTCTGACCTTGTAGCATTTGATCCATCTCATTGAAGTTGCTTCCCACAGCCAGTCCCCGGCAGTGAGCCTCTCACCTCTGCATCTGGAAGTTGCATTGAAAGGGCTGAATGGACAGCCTCTGTGCTTCCAAGACAACCCCCTTTGGGCCTATGTAGAGCTGGGAAGCTTGTTTCCATCCTAATTCCCAAGACAGATTTGGATAAGAATCTGTTTCCAGAGCTGCAAACCCTTGGCTGCTCCTGTCCCGGCACTGACCCTCCTCTACTCCCTGGGGCTCAAGCTGGCTGTGCCTCTGTGAGAACCAGAGGGAGTAGGTACAGCCCTCTGGGAAAAGCAGGTGGGGCTGGCAGAGGGAGAGGGCAGAGGGTCAGGAGCCTGCCCAGCTGGTTTGCTGCCCAGGAGCCCACCTGCTGGCCTTAGGAGGAGAACGACTGCAACTATCAGTTTTTTCCTGTGTGTCAAGTACTGTGCTGAGCCCTAAACATGTAGAGATTCATTTCATCACTACAACTAACCTACGAGGTAGATAGTGATGTTGTCTTCGCTGAGGAAACTGAGGCACCAAGACTTAAGTAACATAGCCTGAGGTTCAATAGATAGTAGGTGGCAGAGGCAGGATGTAGACTCAGGCAGGGTGGCTGCAAGAATCCCTGTCCTAACAACTGCGTTATACTGCGTCCAGCAGACAAGAGAGAAATCCATACAGAAATGATTGCAGAGCACCAGGGAAACCTAGCCATAAAATAATTCCTCTCTGCTTCTGTTTTCTCTCGGCTTCATTGTGACCTTCACCCTTCAGAGTACACCAATCAGAGTTTGGTGCTCCTAAAACTCTTCAACAACCCCTTTTCTGTCCTCTGGACACAGTCCAAATTCCTCTGCCTGACATTGCAAGTCCTGCATCACTGGCCCCTGACAACCTTCTCCACCCCAGTCTCTAGCCAATCGCTTCTTTCACATTAGGCACACTCACCTCTTCGGTGTCCTGGGCTTGCCGTGCTCCTTCGCTTCTCTGTGTCTCTGTACCTGTTTGCATTACCAGGGCCTCTTCATGCCCACATGAACTGCTATGCATTCTTCAAGGCCTAGGCCAGTTGTCAAAGGGGAACACAGGGCCTGGCATGGAATGAAAGTTCAGTCAGTGTGAGCTCCTGATCCCTCCTGAGATGGACTCTTTGGGTTGTAAGTGACAGGAACCCAATTCAAGATGAGCATCACTACTCAGGAGTATTTGACTTCAGGTCTGATTGACTGGCTCTAGGTGCTAAAACAATGGCAGAGCAGAGGGAGAGAGAGAGAGACAGTGAGAAAGAGAGAGAGACAGAGTTTAAGGAATTGGTTCATACAATTGTAGGAGCTCAGCAAGTCCAAACTTTGCAGGGCGAGAAGCTGGAGACCCAGAGAAGAGTTGATGCTGCAGTTCAAGGCTGAAGGTGGTCTAGAGGTGGAATTCCCTCTTCCTTGGGAGACATCAGTCTTTTTTTCTACCTAGGCCTTCAACCGATTGATGAGGTCCATTCATAGCAAAGAAGATAATCTTCTTAACTCAATGTCTAATAATTTAAGAACTAATATCTAAAAAACCTCCTTCACAGCAACATTCATACTGTTGAACCACATATCTGGGTACTGTCACCTAACCAATTGGCTTCCTTCTCAAATGGACTCTTCCCATTTTTCGCCAAAATACCCTCCAGGAGTCTTTACAACAGGCATATATTCTACGAAATGTATCATTGGGAGATATCATAAAGTGCACTTATACAAATATAGATGTTATAGATAGATGCTATCTACACACCTAGGCTGTATAAATATGATCTATCTGGGACATAAAAGTCATTATGCAATGCTATTCAGAACATACTCTACCAGGCAGTGCAACCCCAGTGGGAAAAGCACAGCTCTGCCCTCATAGTATTTACTCTAATTAGCTGATGGGGGTTGGGGAAGAGTAAGACCTTTGATGATTGGCCAGCCTATACCACATATTACTCCCACCTGTGTTTCCCCATCAGCACCCCATGGACTGATGAAGGGAATGAGTATGATCCAAAAGGAAAATTGGGGTGCTGTTACAGAAAAAGAGAAAAGGGATCTGGGCAGGCAGCACAAAGCAGGGTCCTTTAGGACCTCTGTCCCCAAAAGCCCCACCCCCACCCCTTTCCTCTCCCTTCGATTTACATGGAGGTGGGGCACTCCATAGGTGAAAGATGGAAAACTATGGATTTCTCCATTTACCTGAGAGAGAAAGCTGTCCCCCTCCCCTCCAGAAACCCTTTGGCCCTCTTGGGGAGGTAAGGGAAACTTTATTTACCTTCTCAAAAAGTGTGATAAAATACACATAACAGGAAGCATCTTAATCATTTCAAGTATGTCGTTGAATGATATGAAATACATTCACAGTACAGTACACAACTCCACCATCTCCAGAGCTTTTTGTCTTGCAGAACTGAAGCTCTATACCCTTTCAACAGTAATTCTCTATTTCCCTCTCCCCTTAGGCCCTGGTAATTTCCACTTGACTTCCTTTTTTTGTTTTGTTTTGTTTAGGTTATACAAACAAACTTCATTTAACACTTCATGAGGAGGGCAGTCCATTCAGAGACTGTAAAATGGGGCAGAAGGTGGGGAGCTTTCATAGTATAAAGAACAAAGAACAAGGAAGAAAATATTAGAAAATATCTGATTGTCTGGGCCACATGGTCAACCTTGTTTGGGATGGGAAGGAACAAGGGAGAAGCAGAGAGCCCAAACACTCACTGGTGTTGACTGACCCTCTCATACTGTCTGTCTCCATGAATTTAACTATTCCTGGTACCTCGTGTGAGTGGAATATTAAAGTGGTTATCTTTTTGTGACTGGTTTATTTCACGTCACATAATTTCCTCAAGCTTTACCCATGTTTTAAGTATGTCAGGATTCCCTTTTTTTTTTTTTAAGGTTGAATAAGATTCCATTACATGGATAGACCACATTTTGTCTGTGGACACTTGTCAATAGACACTTGGGTAGCTTCTACCTTTGGCCATTGTGAATAATGCCACTTTAACTTGGGGGGCAGCATATACCCACAAGTGGAGTTACTGGATATGCTTTATTATCCTTTGGAGTCAGAGTGCTTATCTAGACAAACGGGCACACATCTAATTTCATGGTACAAGAAAGGCAAACTCCTAGGGAAAGTAGAAGCAAAATGCCCCTATCTTTATCTCTCATCCATTTCCAGTTCTCAGGAGGCTGGGCTTTTTACAAGAGTCCTGAGAAAGCCAAGGAAGTTTTCTTTCCTCATGTACACACATAAAGTCTGCTGGGTGAAGGTGGGCAGACAGCAGAGGTTTTCAGGCATCATAGACAGTGAGGACCGCCACCTCAGCAGAAGCAGCTTCTCCCTCTCTGCCCATGTGCTGCATGCAGGATACTCCGACCACAGACATTCCACAGGTCAGTGGCGCTCCTAAGACCAATGAGCAGGTTACATGCTACTGCTCATGCCCACTCACTCACTCAACAGGTAACATGGAGCAAAATTCTTCCTGATGCAGCTCCAAGTCCTCAGAACAGTCAGGTAGACACCTACCTGGCAGTCACCTCAATTCTGAAGTTCCTGACTCAGGGTCCACAGATGGATTTGGGGTGTGTAACAAACCCCAGTATCTGAATCTCCTTTTGGAGAAATGGTCCAAAAATTGTATCAGATTTTCGAAAGTATCTCTGACCCAAATTAGGTGAAATCCCTTCTCAAAAAGGCACAGTGATCAAAACAAAACCTTAACATTGAGTTGTAGGAGGTCTCCCAAAAGATTAAACAGTGAGCTCCTTACATACAGATGCTATATTCACCCCTTTAATCTCCAGCACTCAGTAAGGCACCAGCCCATAGTATGTATTCCATTAAGATGTGTCAACACAAAAACACTAATTTGCAGAGATATATGCATTCCCCTGTTTATTGTAGCCCTATTCACAATAAGCAGGTATGGAAACTACCTAAGTGCCCAGCTTCAAATGAATGGATAAAGATGTGATCCATATACACAATGGAATACTACACAGCCCTTAGAAGAGATGAAATCCTGCCATTAGTGGCAACAAGGATGGATCTAGAGGGGATTATACAAAGGGAAATAAGTCAGAAGGAGAAAGACAAATACTGAATGACTAATTCATGTGTGGACCATAAAGAAACAAAACAAAGGATAAGACTAATCAAAAACCAACTCTTGGACATTAACGATAGAACCGAGGTTACCAGCAGGGGACGCAGTAGTGGCGGTTGGGGGCAAGTGGTGGTGGGGTCCAAAGGACAGTTGTGAAAAGCTTTTGGTATTTTGGTGGTGGGCAGGGTGTGTTGTCAGGTATCCGAGGAATGAGGAACCTGCACACATGGGCCTATATTATTTTGTAAATCAGTTACCTCAGTAAATATTAAATTAATTCTTTAAAAAGATGTGTCAACAAATGAAGGAAGAAGAACCAGTCAAAAAAAGTAAATGCACCTTGGTGACATCAAGTAAATTCAAGGAGAAAGCTGAATCCAATTTCCTGGCGCCAGTGCTTCCCTTCACTGGGCAAGCACACAGCTGTTAGGTCCCCAGTCCAGTGGGGCTGACAGACTCTCAAATGAATCATCATGATCCTGAGTGATGAGGGCAGTGACAGAGACTGCACAATGTGCTGGAAGACACAAGAGGGGACCTTTAAGTGACCTCGCTGGGAGAAAGTCAGAGAAGTCCTCTCCAAAGAATTTACATTTGAGCCCAGTGCTGAAAGTTGAGAGGCAGGTGGTCAGTGGGCGAGGGAGTAGTGGCTGGGAGGGGGCTGTCCCCACAAAAGGGCACAGCACAGCTTCTGAGAAACCCTGTTTTTAGATTCCATTGCCCAAGGCTGGGCACACACATCAGGTGGTTTCTAAATGTCAAATGCCAGGTGAATGGTAGCCAGTCTGTAGGTAGAGCAGAACCAATGTAAGGAGCTCCTTACCTGGAAATTCAGGAGGCAAGCAGTCCCGCTCACACTCCCTTCTGCATCACCCTTAACGCAGCTCAGTGCACCTCATTCCAGCAGGATCCACTGGGGGCACTCACTGCATCTACAAAGTCTCATTTTAGTCTCCCCACCTTTACACACACCAGTATCCTTCCCCAAACAGACACCTGCTTCACCTGTACAATCTGGGCCATCCCAGAAGCCACCTGTTCCTCTAAAGCATACAGCAGCCTACTCCCCCAAACTCATCAATGCTTTTTTTTTTCCATGTGTGTTTATTTTGTTTTCCCAATCAGATTGTAAGTCCTCATGGGCAGGGACAATCTGTTATTATTCCTTATCAGGAGACAAACTTGTAAAGAACAACAGTTCTCAAATTTTGTATGTATCAGAATCACCTTAATGACTTGTTAAAATCGATTTCTGAATTCTGTCCTCATATTTAGTAAGTGTGGGGTGGGCCAGAGAATTAGTAATTCTAACAAATTTCCAAGTGATGCTGAAGTCCAGAGCCTCTGCTTGGAGAATCACTGGTGTGGGAAACACAGGTGGTTCAGCCTGCTGGCCTTGGTTCAGTTCTCAGTTTGCCTCTCACTGGCTGTGTGAGCTAGGACAGGTCCCTCGCTCTCTAGACTTCAGTTTCCTAAGGACACAACACTCACTTTGCAGCTTATGGGGAACCCAGCTGGCACACACTGGGTGCCCAATGAATGCCTGTTTTGTTGGTTGGCTGATTGCCTCTGTTACAGATCTTGGCTGAGCCAGGTTATTTCCCCAATTAAGGGAGCAAGCAATATTTCATGCCCCCTCTAGAGTCAAAACCTAATTTTGGTTCAAATGAACACATTAAAAATTCAAACCGATGAATATATTCAATTTTAAACTTTTCAGAGAAATTTGAAAAGATTATCATTTAATGATGTGGGTGTTCGGGGGCTGAAGTGAAGAACAGTCTCAAACTCCTCTCTCTACCTTTCTCACCCAGGCCTAGTCCCTGGGCCAGCAGGGGAATCTGATTGGATTTCTCCAGCTCCCATGGAAAAGGGGATGCTTCTCACCAAACCACTGGACTCACTCTTCTTAACAAAACTTCTCCAAGGCACACTGGTTATCCACCAAGTTTAAAATGCCATATATTTACCAGTTTGAATTTTTAATGAACTCATTTTAGCTAAAAAATAGATTTCAGCTCTACAAGGCCAGTGAGATGACTACTTCAGCAATGTTACCTTCAAGCAGGCAAATGTTAGGTAAGTGGCTGTGACTCTCTCTCAATGTCTCTTTCCCTCTCACCTCCAATTCTCCCTGTCTCCTATTCCTATCTTTTAGGTCTCTGCTTACCTGAGTGGAGACATCTTTCTTTGCCCAAACACCAGAGAAGAGGGCCTTCCTTCTTCCTCTCCCAAGGCATGGTTCCAATTATCTCCATTTATACATGACTTTTCACCGAGGCATAAAGAAATCAGTTATGCATCCAATGTAGAAAAGCCTTTTCAAATAAATTGTGTTGGAAAAACTGGACAGCCACATGCAAAAGAATGAAACTAGATCACTCTCTAACATCATACACAAAAATTAATTCAAAATGGATTAAAGACTTGGACATCAGACAGAGACTATAAAATACATAGAAAAAGACGTAGGCAATACATTCCACAGCATCGGCCTTAGAAATGTCTTTGAGAACTTGACTCCAGCAGCAAGGAAAGCAAAAGCAAAAATAAACAAATGGAACTGCATCAAACTAAAAAGCTTCTTCACAGCAAAAGAAACTACTAACAGAACAAAACTGTAGTGAACTGAATGGGAGAAGATATTTGCCTATCATACATCTAACAAGGAGTGAATATCTGAGATAGATGAAGAAATCAAACAACAACCCCGTCAAAAAAGATCTGAAAAACAGAAGATCTGAAGACACTTCTCCCAAGAAGACATACAGATGACCAACAAGTACATGAAAAATGCTCATCATCATTTATTATTAAGGAAAGACGAATCAAAACCACAATGAGATATCACCTTAAACATGTGAGAATGGCCTGTATAGAAAAGACTAGTAACAAGTGCTAGTGCTGATGTGGAGAAAAGAGAACACTTGCACACTGCTGGTGGGAATGTAAATTGGAGCAACCACTTTGGAAAAAATGTATGGAGTTTCCTCAAAAAACTAAAAATAGAACTACGTTATGATCCAGCAATTTCACTTCTAGGTATCTATCCAAAGAATATACAATTTAAAGGCTATATGCATCCTCATGTTCATTGCAGCACTATTTACAATAGTCAAGGAATGGAGGTGTGCCCTGGTAGAGTAGCAGTTGGGGGCAGTTCACATACATCTCAAGGACCAAGGTTCACATCCTGGGGCTGGGGGGAACAACCAATATGACCAATTAAAATGAAGTACATCCTTCTCTCTCTTTCTTCTTGCCTGTTACTCACCTTTATTCCTACCTCTACCTTTCCTTTAAAAAAAAAAAAGAAGAAAAGAAAGAAAGAGAAACAATGTAAGTGCTCATTGACAGAAGAATAGATGAAGAAGATGTAGTGATATATGCACAATGCAATACTACTTCACTATAAAAAATAAAATAAAATTCTGCCATTTACAACAACATTCATAGAACCAGAGCGAATGATGCTAAGTGAAATCAGTGAGAAGAAGGAAGACATATACCAGATACTATCACTCATATGTGGCCCATCAAGAAACAAAGTAAAGAGATAAAATAAAAACAACCCTTGGACATGGACCACAGAACTGAGGTTACCAGCCGGGAGGAGCGGGGGTGGGAGCAAATGGTAGTGGATGTCCAATGCACAGTGATGGAGGGCTACAGGAAATTTGGTGGTGGCCAAGACTGTTGTCATATAAGATGCAAATGCTTGTGTTACCATGTATCTCAATAAAAAGTGTTTTAAGTCCCTATGCATGCTACGTGCAGCCGCACACTCAGGCATTCTAAGGAAGGACCAAGGGTTCGCTCTGCAGACACCACTGCCAGGCAAGTGCCTCATCTACCACTTTACACCCCTCCAACTGGATAGCTCCCCTCCTTTTTCCGCTTTCCTCACACCCCCAGCCCACCCCTGTTGCTCAGCAGATGTTCCAAATAAGAACCCGAGTTCTGTTCTTATTTTGCTGAGGGGCCTGGGGCAAGAATTTTGCTCTCTGCTTTATTCTCACCTGGGTAATGATGATTCTGTCTCCTGCCTTAAAGCGGGATGACCGTCAAGTCAGAGAAGGCAATCCAGGACTTGGGACATTGTTCTTACTTTCATTTTAGGTAGGAACTCAATTATTAAAAGTGGTAAGTCTTGCTATTTAGATTAATGAAGACATGGAAACAATCTAGTATTCACACGATGGGTGAATGGATAGAGAAAATTATACATGCACACACACAGACCACAATGGAATATTCTTCAGAAATCCTGTCATTCATCCATTTGCAACAACATGGGTAGATCTTCAGGGCTGTATACTATGTGAAATAAGTCAGATAGAGAAAGACAAATACTATATATACTATATACTGTATGCTCTCATTCGTAGGTAGAATATGAAACATCCAAACTCACAGAAACAAAGAATGGATTTGTGGTTGTCAAAGTAAGGGGTGAGGAAAATGGGTGAAGGTGGTCAAAGGTATAAACATCTATTTCTATGATCAGTGAGTCCTGGGGGTGTAATATACAGCAGGGTGACTATATTTGACAACACTGCATTATATATTTGAAAGAAATTACTAAGAGGTAGATTTTTAAAGTTCTTATCACAAGAAAAAAATTGTAACTACGTGAGGTGATGAATGTGTCAACTAAGCTTGTTGTAGTAATCATTGATAAATAATATATATCAGAAATGATCTTACACAATGTTATACATCAATTATATTGCAATAAAACCAGAAAAAAAATGAGTGACTTGGGATTTCAGGCAAGAAGCCCTCAGCTGATCTGAAGATGGAAAAGCTTGCTGTGAGGTACACACACATGGTCCCTCAGGGAGACTACTCTTGGTCTCTTACAGTTGAGGATCAGGAAGTCACACGGCAGGTCAGGGGCAAACCAGAACTTCCCCAACAGAGTTTGGGTCCAGGCAGCCTCTGCCCCTGGAGAGGGAGCTGAGGCCCCTCTGGGGAGGGGTGAGGAACTGAGAGGGAGACAGGCTGCTCAGCAGCACCCAAGGCACTTGGCGTCAGCCCCATCTCTGGCAGGGCATTTGGGACCAGAAAGCTGAGGCCCGGTTATGACTGCCAGAGGCATCTGTCAGGGCCAGGCTGTGCCAGAGAGAAGAGTTCTGTTTGGCTGAGTCCAGAGGGAGATTCTCCTGCAGCGGGGAGAGACAGGTGGGCCAGGGCTGCTCATGAGGGTGTCACCAAAACAAATCACCTGAGGCCATTCGTGTGCCTGCTTCACACCCCCCACCCCCCACCGCCATCCCCACCCCCCCACCCCGGGTTGAGGCCCCAGTCAACAAGGAGCCCTCACATTCAAGTCCTCCCCTCTGGGTCCTGATTGATGCCATGACTAAGCCTTTCTTTGGTTTCTAACAGAGAGAAAAGGCACAATGCCCAGATGTGCAGGTTTCCCCAAAGTTCTGTGCTTTGGGACCTGCATTCCCATCTCAGGAGATGAAGTCTCAGCACCATAGCATCTCTGCAGGAAGTTGGCAACAGCACAGGTTTTGAAACCAAGCTGAAATGGGGTTGAATCCTCTCTCTACCAATTCCCAGTTGTGTGATCTTGGAGAAGGGGCTTGCTTCCTCTGAGCTGCAGGTTTCTCTGATAACAGGGACAACCAGGCAGAGTTTACTCTGAGCTACAACAGGTAAAGTATGTGATATTTCCTAGCACTCAACAAATATTGGTGAAACAAAAGGGAGCAAATCTTACTCTCTGGCCCTGCCCCTCTACTGTGTGCAAGAAAAGGGCTGGTGTGAGGATGGTCAGTATCTTGGGATGGGAAGCAGGCATGTGTGAGAAACGCTGAGTAAATAGCCAAGCTCAGAGTAAAGGCTGATTGCTCTGGAAATGAGGGCTTTGTTTAAAAAAAAAAAAAAAACAAAACAAAACTGCAGAGGCTAATATCATAGAAAACACACACTAGAAGGGTCATTGGGCATAGAGGAGAAATGGGGAATTTTGCTAAGTTTCTGCTGCAAGGTATGGACACACATCTTTTCCATTTTCCCATGAAAAGTTCAGTCAAGTCTCCATTTTCAATTGATGTCCCTTAGTGCTCTATCTTTGCAAGACTGTCACAAGAGAATGATGGACCTCAAAAGGCCTCAGGGGTATAGAGCAATCAGGCCATGCTGAGTATGGAGGTGGGGGGGCGTCATTTTGGGTTATGTCACTGTAGCAAGGTCGTGATCTTGGTCCAAAACTTAAGTGATCAAGAACAAGAACTTTCATTTCTATTTCAGTCCTCCACCAGGGTAGCAGAAAATAATAACGCTGGACTTTCTTGACATTCCTTCCATACCTTTCCCTACTTATGTGAGGTCAAGAGACAGTTAGGGGGTGTCTTCTTGATTTTGCATCATCTATCCATGCAAGTATGGCTGAGAGTACCCTGCCTCTGCCCATCTGGTGGCCGAGCTTGAGGTAAGGGGAGCTTTCCACAAAACAGGCCTTGCATGGGTTTCCTCGTGCACCCTGCACAGATCCCTTCCCTTCCCGCTGCACACCCACACAGCAGGCAGGAGCCCGGCTGGGCTCAGAGCACCTCCCCTCTTTTCTCCTCCTGGCAGTAATGTCGGATGGAGATGAAAGAGGAATTGACCTCTCTCTGGGTTGCAGCCATGACATTTTATCGATAACGCTATCTTCTCTTCTAGTGATTCTACAGTTTTCTAAGTCCCCCCCCCCCGCCCGCCCCAAACCCCACCATAGTCTTTGTAATATCAGTTGTCTGCTTTCCACCTGGATGTCTGCCTGAAAGGGAGGGCAATGGAGCATGTTTCCAAAACCAGGACAGATGGTCCTATTTTATCCTCTATGTTTGTCGCACAGTATTCCAGAGTGAATATGGTCATGATTTGAGGTTTTGTTTGTTTTTCACCAGTCCACTATTGATTGGATTTATTGAGTTAACTGCCCTACTCTATTGTGCCATCATTATAATCCTGATACTCCCCTCTGCTACGGCCACCAACACACCTGGGCAGCCAGAGAGATGCCACACCCTCCCTCCCCACACACACACTTCAGAGGGAAGGGTCTCTGCTAGAAGCCACACCCACCCAGTGGACCAGTGAGTAGAAAAGCCAGGTCCCTAAATTCCTTCCCAGGTTTTCCGTTCTGCCAGAGGACAGCACTGCTCTCAGAGGAATGCCTTTGCTGGGAGCAAGCGTCCCAAGCCGCCCTTATTCCAGCCCCTTGTGTCAGAAGCTAGCCTGCAGACCTGGAGGTGAGGAATCCAGAGACCCAGGGCTTTCCTATAGAAACACACGTATCTCCATGTCTGTTTCTGTTGTAGAAATAAATCCTTTCAGGTAGCATAGGCTGATCTGCATCTATACCTAGGACATCTTTCCATGCCAGCTTACATAACCCTACTTTAGTCTCTAGACTTGCCTCACAGTATGAATGTGTTTTAATCAGTCCTCTAGTGATGGGCATCTGAGTTGTGTTCAAGATCATGATCCATGTTACAGCAGAAGAAATTTCATGCCTCTCGTGCACCTGAATTATGTTCAAAATAACTCTGGCACTCACACAGTGAGCAGTGTGTGGCCATTTTCAACCTAAAGCTAGATGCAGAGAAGGGACAGTCACATAGTAGGTTTGTCCTAGAGGCAGCAATCATAGTATACACATATACACACTCAACTTCCAGACCCAACACAATCTTAGTCTCCATTGATGCTCCCTCAGTAGTCCTTTACCCTTGGATTAGCTTGGGCTGGATGGGTTTTTTGTTTATTTCAAGTGGCCCAGAAGAGGTGAATGTAGGGGTTATGCATTGTGTGCTCAGGGCCAAGGAAGGAAAGACTACTTGATAATCCTCGTGATCGAGGGTTTTCAATCACGAACCCCAGGGGTAAAGAAGCCTGGACTATTTTCTTGGTTTATGAAGCACATCGACAGCTGTGATCTAATTTTAATTCTTTGGTATCTGTATTATTATCTTCCCCATTTAGAAATGAGGAAATTATTGGGGGGGGGGGGACAAGAATGGTTCATGTATTTGCAAAGGGATACAATGTTCATTTTATGTTGGTAACTGAATTATGCTATTCTTACTTATTTCAGTTCTCATTAAAACAAAGCAGAACCCCCAAACCAAAACAACAAATAAATAAGAGAGAAAATTGGAGGTTGATTTGTCCAACATTGCACAACGCATAGTGTTAGAGCAAGGACGGGGGGGGGGGGTCTTATTCATTAAAAATACACTCTAGAAGCACCCTGGTAACATAGTGGATAAGGCCACTAGACAGGGTACATGTATATTCCAAGGACCCAAGTTCAAGATATATGGTCAGGGGGCTTCCAGCCTACTCACCTGTATTCCCTTAACACACACACACACACGCACGCACACACACACACACACACACACACATTCTACAAGGTTAATATTCAAGATTTATAAAGAACTCCGACAACTCAATAACAAAAAAATAAATAACCCCAATATATTTATAAATAACCCTTATATATTTATAAATATATAAACAGAACAGACATTTCTCCATATAGGATATACAGATGGCCAACAGACACATGAAAAAATGTTCTTCATTACTTACTATTAGAGAAATACAAATCAAAATCCACAATAAGCTATCACCTTACACCAATGAGAACGGCCTGCATTAAAATGACAAGAAATGAGCTTCGGCGAGAAAGATATCTTTCTATACCATTGGTGGGAATGTAGGTTGGTACAACCACTTTGGAACATGGTATGGCAATTTCTCAAAAAGTTAAAAATAGAATTACTACACAACCCAGTAATTCCACTTCTAGGTGTCTATCAAAGAACAGGGAAGTATCAAACTCGAGGCGTTGCATGCCTCCCTATGTTTATGCATCACTATTACAATTGCCACAATATTGAAAGAGACTAAACGCCCATCAATAGATGAACAGATGATGAAGAACCAATATACAAACACACATATATTATTACTCAGCCATATTTTTTAAAAGGGCAACATTTTGCCATTCACGACAACATGAAAACCCAAGAGTGAGGTGAATCTAAAGGAAAAAGACAGATATTGGATGACCTCATCTCTATTTGGAAAACAGAGTAATCATGAAAATAAACTGACAAAATAACAGCAAAATAAACTTTTGGACTAGGATAGCAAGGTTGAGGTTGCCTAAGGGGAAGAGGGTAGAAGTTAGGTCCATCTAGTGAAAGAAGTTTATCTAGCTTTTTATTTTTATTTTTCTCCTTCCTTTCATGTTTTGTGTGTGTGTGTTGATCTGTTTTCTTTGATCAAAATAAAGAAAAAACAAATAAAATGTACATTCTATATTGTTACAAATAAAAAGAAAAATAGCATTTATGAAAGTGTGAAACACTGAAATGGCAACTATAAAAACAAATTAGCAACATAGTAGGAAGTTGAAAAAATTACTTGGAACTCCAAAAAAGGCTGAAAACTTCTTAGGCATCCATGAACATAACATCTTATCTCTCTGAACCTCAACTGAGAATAGCAAGCACAACGGTAGCTAATACACGTCGTGCACCCCTCAGAAGCAACAGTCATTCCAGGTCTGAGCGTCCCCTGCAGCTTGCATTCAAACATACAGATTTAACATGGCTGTAATCACAGCAAAACACAATTGTGCTTCTGGAGTTTCACCTGACATCTCCTAAGCGTTTCCCACTTTGCTATATAACTCAGCTCTCATCTATCCATTGGATGCATTCACTCAGGTCATTTCACAACTGTCCCTGCTGCTGGACATTCACGGCCACTAAGTTTGCACTATTTGGGCTGATGCTGCGGGAAACCTCTTTTAGCTTCAGAAAGATTCCTGAGAATCAGAGATTGTCTGAAACCTGCAGATTCTAAGTTTCTTCTCTCCCTGGACTGTTCACCCAACCTCAGCTGCCCTCTTTGCTCTGCTACCTGTTTCAGCACTGACCTCTTCCAGGGCAGAAGGCACCGCGGAGGCCTTCTCTGACTGTGTCCAGTAAAGATTGAGCCTGCAGCAGCCTGAGACCAGACTCAAAGGACAGATAGGAGAAAACTTCAACAAGATCTTCTCTTGATGTCCCCCTGTCTTCTCCTGAGAACATATGCATTCATGTGCCATACCCCTAAGTCAGGAAATTCTAAAATCTAACCGTAAATTTTATTTTCTTTCTTCCTAGGATGAAATCTTTCTTGCCCATGGACTTTTGGGGATCTCCCTAAAAGATAGGCATGGCACTACCTTTATAATTTCACCAGTTCCTTGAACCCCCTAAATCTGTCTCCCTCTAGGGTAACATTTTCTCTTCCCATCCCTTCGGGCCAGCTCCTAAAGCTTTTGCTGAATATAATTCTACAAGTGCCTCCTTTTCAACCTCCAACCCGGATCCTTTGTAGCCAATCATCTGCCAGGTGCCCTCAGGTAGCAATGCCTCAGGTGCATGCCTGCACCTGGACTGAGTGACTGACTTCGAGTTAGGCTTTCCCACCGGCTGGTAGTGAGCATTTAGGTCAGTCATGCAATCTCCCTGAGTCTCAGTTTCCTCGTCAGAGAAATGGGAGAAATTATAAACAGAATTTAGCAGGAATGTTGGAAGATCCTGGATTGTGGAAGCGCCAGATACGCTGTAAAAGCACCTACGAACGCAGGAGACTGAGACCGCTTTTGAAAAATTTTCAAACCACGCCCCTCTCCAAGGTAACGTCCTTCACTATTTTTCCTGCCCCAGGGGATAAGTTGCCCCACTCCGCTCCCACCAGGACCCTCTGATCCAACTACCTCCACCGGCGCCAAGCCCGGGTGAATCCAAATCTCAGACCTTGAGGCAGTGAGCTCACACGAGGGACCCTAGTGCGCGCCACTGCGGACCAGGGCGCATCCTCCTCTTGTTCTCCGCGCCCCGCACTCTCCCACCCAGGCTTGGGCGTGCCCACCCACCCCACCTGCCGTCCCCCTCTTCCCCAGCGCAAGCGCGCAGCCAGCCCCCGGCAAAGCGTCCCCGGAGCACAGCTGGATGGCGGGCACGCGCGCTGCCCCGCAGGTCGGGCGCCCGGTCGCCCCACCCGCACCGCGCAGGTAGCGGGCCGGGCCGGGTGGAAGGAGCTGGAGCGTCGGCGGGGCGGGGCGGGGCGGGCCGCGAGGCCGGGGCCTGACGGTCGCGCAGGGCCGCCGAGCTGGAGGGACAGAGGCGCGGGAGCAGCGCGGAGCCAGCCGCAGGCAGAGCCGAGCCAGCGCCGCCGCCGCCATGCCCCTGGCCTTCTGCGGCAGCGAGAACCGCTCGGCCGCCTACCGGGTGGACCAGGGCGTCCTCGACAACGGCTGCTTCGTGGACGCGCTCAACGTGGTGCCGCACGTCTTCCTGCTCTTCATCACCTTCCCCATCCTGTTCATCGGTGAGCCAGCGCGCGAGCCCCCGAGGAGGGAGGGCGCGGGGCGCGGGGCGGAGGAGGGGGCGCCGCACGCCGCCGGCCCCCTGCGGTGTCCCCGCACTCGCGTGACCGCACATCCCCTCATTCTCCGAGGTGCCCCCGAGCCCACACCAAGCTCCGCGGACATCCTAACCCAGGAGATCCCCAAGTTTTGCCGCGGTGAGGCCAGAGCTGGGCTGGAGAAAGGACAAAGCAGAGGTGTCTGGACGCGCTGGAGAGGTCGGGAGGGGTTTGGGGTTTGTACCTTCAGGCGCTGCGTAGGGTGCCAGTCACCCCTCCCCCAAGGCACCCTGCCTATCAGCGGCTGCTGGGCTCAAGGACGGTTCTGCCTGCGCTTCGGAGGCCGGGACGGAGGCCCTGCGGATCCCTGTGCTTCCCTAGGGCTGAGCCAGCCAGTGGCCAGTAGCCGCTGGACAGTTCATCCCACGGAGTTGAGGAAATGGACCTCCTTCCGCAGCTACCTCAGTGTAGCGTGTCTCCCAAGTTCAACTTCTCAGGCTCAGTACTCGGCCGGCAGGCAGCCACCGCCGAGGGCCCCAGTGCCCCTGCTTGAAAGCCAGCTGTCTGCAAAGCTGGACACATTTGCCTGGCCCCTCGTGCATGCCTCCTCAGTTGGACCCCATGCATTTCTCTTCCAGACTTTGAACTTTCCAAGCTAGGGCTGCCTCCCCAAATAGAGAGAGATCTTTAAAAATTCCTATACAGGTTTTAGAAAGAAAGGAAAAATTGTCACAAAATTTGCAGAGAATAGAGTTGCTGGTTATTGACAAAGACAATTTGACACAAATAGGAAGGAAGCATACACAGCATATGCTCAAAGGTGTATCAAAAATTGTGCCAGAATGTACAGTTCTGCTCTCAACCAGATGGTTTATTTATATGATAACTTGTCACTCCAGAGGTCAACATTATAAAATGGGTACCTGTATAGATGGACCTGCATGGATCCAGGCTCCCTACCTGCACATTTACATAAATACAGGTGCATCAGATGCCTCCATCCTCATGCACAGGTGTACAAATCGGTACACTTCTCACTCCCACTGTGAACACATTGCCTGAGCACCCTCCACGGGGTCCTACTCCCTCCTCCAGGTGAACCAGGTTTCCCACTTCTTCCCATCTCTCCTTGCAGGATGGGGCAGTCAGAGCTCCAAAGTACACATCCACCACAGCACATGGCTCCACTTCCCTGGCCACAACCTGCGCTGGATCCTGACCTTCATGCTGCTCTTCGTGTTGGTGTGTGAGATAGCAGAGGGCATCCTGTCTGATGGGTGAGTGTCTCTCTCAGAGGACTGTCTGATGGGTGTCTCTCGGAGAACTCATGAGTGGATCTACTCCAAAGGTCTTCTTGAAAAATCCAGGGAGACCCCAGCTCACCTGCATTCCATGAGCCAGTATCTGGTTAATAAGTTCAACAACTATGTACCTAATATGCCCTATGTGTCAGGCTCTCTGTGCCAGACTATGGACACAAGTGAGACACAGGCCCTAACCTCAGTCAGCAGGGTAGAACGAACAGGGATCTGTGTGCCCAGAGACAGTGAAATAATCTTAGAGCCCATTAAATAGTCCCAAGTCCTATGGAAGATACCCCGCCTCTTCCACCAGCTGCTAGAGTTGCCTTCTTGGAAAAAAATCAAGATCATTCTTGCTTAAGACTTTTCCTTGAGTCCCAATTGTTTCTAAGTTCCCAGATGCTCCCTGTGCCACCACTGAGATCATATTTAAAGTTTGTATCTGTTTGCAGCACATTCTCCCCTAGGTCAGAAAGGCCTCAGAGTTAGAATCTGGGTTTTATTCATCTTTGTAGTCAAAGTGCCAGGTAGATGGCCATGCTCCACAGACATGAACTGACTCCTGGAGAGAGAAAAATGAATTGTTTTAAGTCCGCACTCTGGGAGGAGGGTGGAAGGCAGAGTTGAGCAAGCTTCACAACTGAGAGGACTTCTGAGCTGAGCTGGAAGGATGACTGGGTTCTGACAGCAGAGGGAGAGCCAGTGTGGTGGGAGGAAGAAGAATAAAGGCGTCACTGCTGGGATGCACTTGCAGGGACATGGATGGAGGTGGAGGCTTGGACATCAGACAGGGGGCATCTCTAGGAAGTCTTCAGATGCCAGGTTGGGTGTCTGGGTTGGATTTTGTCCACGGTTTGGACAGAAGACAGATGTAATCAGTGCAGCACTTTTAGGTGAGAATTGGGAGGCAGGGAGAAGCTGGAGGTAGAAACAGTACTTGGGAGGTGATTGTAGTAGGCTAGGTGAGAGAGAACAGCAGCAGGAAATGGTGTGTCAGCAGCTCGGGGTGCAGAAGAGAAAATGAAGCAGCCATCTCACTAAGCATGCAAGACTCCCTGACTGCCTGGTGAGGGGGTGGTGGAGGACTTTGGGCTGCAGTATCTGAGTTCCAGCCTCTCTGAGCCAGAATCAGACCAATGCCCAGACTCTGCACTCCTGTAGCCAGGTGGCAGGGGGATGGGATCCCAGCCCACTCGCTCTCCCGCACCCTCCCACCCCCGCTGACCCTGCATGCTGACTTCAGTAGTCATCACTGGGATCACTACTTACCTTGGAGTTCCTCCTGGTGACTAAAGTCCCGCAGAACAGCAAGAAGTCCAGAATGCATGCTACCATTTAACTAGCTGGTGACAAGTTTGCCTCTCATCCCCCAGAGCCACACCCCTGCCAATGGAGCACAAATGCAGAAGAAAGATACCTGTGAGCCCTTTGGCCAGAAACACTCCTTGGGTTATATTAGCAGAGTGACAGAGGAAGACACCCTGTCCCTGAGAAGGTAGAGCTGGGTGCTTAGGCTACATACCCTCTGTGGGTCTTTGGACGAGCCACTCAGCCTTTCTGAGCCTCGCTTTCTCTACCTGTGATACAATATCAGAATCGCTGTCCTGCCAGCTTAGGACCATGGAGGAGAAATTAGATCACAAAGTGCCGGGTGCAGAGCGGGTCGTCCTGAGCAGATAGAACAGTTCCAGAACGTGGAGACGGAATGAAGCAGGTCAGGGGCTCCCCTCCTGCCAGCTGTCAGGCACCCTGCCCATGTGGACAGTGTCGCCTGGTCTTTGCAGGCCTCCACCTCTGTGCCCAGGCGCCTGGGCAGGCAAGCATGGATTGACATGGGAAAGGAACAGGTTGAAGGAGAAGCCGCAGATGCTGCTTTGTTGGCCTGGGTTTGAAGAACTGCCTGAAAGTCTAAGGGGCAAGTGGGAGTGGGGGGGCTGCTTAAAACAGCATCTTCAAACTTTCTCTAAGGTAAGCCTCATTTAGTGATTAAAGCATCTAAACCCGTAGGGCTTCCTGTATTCCTTTGGTATTATTTCTGTATGTGATGCTCTGTATGCCCAGCAACCAAAGCAGCATAGGTCAGTCAGGAAACTTTAAAAAACAAACAAACAAACAATAGAAAGTGTCACACACCACCGTGGTATTCGGGGTATCCTACAGCTCAATTCCAAAGGGGGTATGTAGGGGCTCCCCCACACCAACAGACACCCTGCTGGTGTCTGAGAATGCTATTCCATTCTGACACCCGCAACTTAAGGTCCCCCCAAATCACCCCTCTCTTCAGATGCCAGTCTCAAGCCCAGTTGCTGGTGCTTCTCATACAGATTGAAGGTTCCCATGACCCTCTCCTCACACTTTGGGTGATGTTGCAAACCCTGTGCTGCTGATTAACTGTCCATACGTCAGAGGTGCACAGGACCTCCTCCATTTCCTTTAATTTGCTAAAATGGCTCACAGAACTCAGGGACCCTGTTTACTCACTAGGTCACCGATACATCTGAAAGGAGTCAATTCAGGAACAGCCAGATGGAAGAGATGCACAGGAGACAGTATGGGGAAAAGGCTTGGAGCTTCCATGCCCTCTCCAGGCACACCATTCCCCCTAAATCTCTACAAATTCACTAATCCAGAAGCTCCTGGAACCCCTCCTTCCGAGTCTTTTTGGAGGCTTCATTACGTATGCAGGAGTGATTAAGTCACTAGGCACTGGCAGTTGACCTCAGCCTCCAGCCTCTCCCCTCCTGGGTGGCCTTGGCTGGGTGGGGCTGGAGTTTCAAGCCTCTCATTTGTGGTCCTTTCTCCTGGCAACCAACCTCCATCCTAGGAGCCGCCCCGAAAGTCACCCCATTCACATAACAAGAAGCACCTTTATCCTGCTCTAGACTTGGCTTCTGGGAACTTTGAGCCAAAACCTGTGTATGAAGACCAAATATATATGAGAAATACATTTTTGTCATCTGAATGACCTTGTATGTATTTCTTGTAAATCACAATATTGGAAGCATACACTGGGGAAAGCCCCTATATAGAACTTTTGCTCATTTCTTATCTATTTCAGTGTACATTATTCAGTAAAGCAGCAAAAACCTGTTTTCTTAAGTCCTGTCAGTTATGAGTATTTTTGTTATTGTTTAATTTTATTAAATGTGTATCATGTCTAACTCCTATTGAAAAAAAAAGAATTTATTTAAACTTAGAATATAGCATTTTAGAGGTCACTTAAAATGTGGTTTGGCAATTAAGACCACCACCTCTGGATGGCTTAGTCGACATAAGTCCCAAGGACCAGGGTATGTGACCCAGGGATGGGGCAATAACGAAGAAGAACAACTAAATAATAAAAGTGCTGCTGCTGCTTCTCTCTTCCTTCCTTCCTGCCTGCCTGCTTGCCATCATTCCTGTCTGTACCTTTCTTTTGATTGATAAATAAATAAATGTGTGAAGGAGTACAGAGTTTTTCAAAAGTATTTCAAGGAGTACAGAGATTAAGAGTTTTGAAGACTCCTTAGACAGGGTGCTATTAGTTCCCAGTGTCACCACTAGTGACTCACTGCCTTGTACTTCCTATATCAAGCTTTTGTTAGGAATATCCACTAATTAAGACTAAAGATATATCAACATTTATAATATCTTTTGAGAAAGGATCTCAAGGTTGTCTTTTCTAGGGGATTTGGTGGCTTAGTGATATCAGGGATCCAACTTCTTGCCATCTTTCTACACCAATTCTCTGTGTGTCTGCCATATCTTTCTCCATGGTCACAAGATGGCTGCCCAGCTCTGGGTGTCCCTTAGGAGGAAAAGTTGCAAGGGCAAAGGGGGCATATTCCCCAATGCCTCTTCTTTATGCAGAAGATCACCTCTGTAGACTTTCTTTACATCTAGTTGGCCAAAATTGGGTTATATGGCCATCCTTAGACCAATCGTTGGCAAAAAGATATGGAATTGCTTAACTGCTTAACCAGTCACCATCCACTCCCTGGAACTAGGTGAATTACTGCTGGAGCAAGAAGAAGGGGAACATGCTATTGGTGAGCAGCCACACTGCCTCTACACCTACACCCTAGACCCACCACACTGTGTAGACCCCCACATGATTCTGCCCCTGTCCTCCCTTCTCTGTTGAACTCCTACTCATCCTTCAGTGTCCATTCTGGTGCCACCACCTCTGTGATGCTTTCCCTGATTGCCTGCCCACTGCTTTATGCTCTCAGCATTCTGTCCATCTGCAGTATCGCTTCCCTAGACTGCCTGGTCAGACAGTTAACTATGAGCATGCTGCTCCCTCTTACTGTCAGCTTCTCAAGGACAAGAACACTTGGTATGCTTTTACAGAAGGAGCAGCGTGAGAAAGGGTCTCACTGAGGTGGAGGATTGGAGAGGGTCTTCTGGGAATGGAAGGGGTCCCAGGTGGCTTCAGCAGAAAGAATGGTCTGGACAGTACTGGAAAAGTCGCTCGAGGTCACATCACCTGTACCCTTGATGTCAGGCTAAGGAGTGTGGATTTTGCATTCTGTAGTTGGGAAATGTGGAAGGGGCACCATCAGGACCAATTAAGGTCCAAGGAAAGGGAAGTCTGAGCTCCAAGGGAGAGCTCTGGCTCCCTCTGGGACTGAGCAGACCAGACTCCACCCATCATGAATATGGGGAGAGTATGAGCTGGTAGTGGCTGTCTTCATCCCCCTTCCAAGGGAAGAAAGAAAAGAAGTGCCCTTGGGCTTGTAACGTAGTCTCTCTATACCTCTGTTTTCTCAACCATAAAATGAGGAGGCCAAGTACTGACTTCATGGGATTTTATGAGGTTACGTGAGTTAATATACATCAAGTGCATGGAACAGTGTCTAGAACAGGATTAATGCCCAATAAATATTGACTATTCGTATTGTTATTTGTGCCACCCGGGGAGGGAGGTGCTGGTGCTGACTCCTGCAGCCCGTGTTCAGGGGGCTGTCCCTGAAAAAGTTGTGGTACAGGCTAGAGGTTTTGCAAACATGACCTTCAAGACTGGCTTCCCAGTGGCAGGTACTGTAGTGTGAAGCAATTCCTGAACACAGCCCTCAAAACACACTGTAAACTCCCGAGCCCTTCAGTAAGGGGCATGTTTGGGGAGTGGGCTGGGCAGAGCTGCCAATATATGAAGCAGAGTTGTGCATATGATCTGGAGGTCCTATTATGTGCTAAATGCTAAACATGAGCTCTGGGCTGCTGTTTGCGGGGTACTCAGCACCACCTACATGTTCTCTCCCCCTGACCCTCTCTCTCATCCTCTCCAGAGTGACTGAATCCCGACATCTCCACCTATACATGCCAGCAGGGATGGCGTTCATGGCTGCTGTCACCTCCGTGGTCTACTATCACAACATCGAGACCTCCAACTTCCCCAAGCTGCTGATCGGTAGGGGACAGTAAGGGAGTGGGAAAGGGATGGGCCCCTTCATTCATTTCTTCTGGTCATGTTTACTATGGACTTACTGTGTACCAGGCACTGTTCTAGGTGCTGGATATTCAGAAGTGAGGAAGAAAAGCCTGCATGGAACTTCCAGTCTGGTACAAAGAGACAGATAGACAAAGACAGTAATAAACAAACAGGGAACAATGGCGCTATGAAGAAAGTAGAGCTAGGAAAGGGGTCGAGAGTGATGGCAATGGACTGCATGTCTAGGGGGACCAGGAAAGGTCTCTGACAAGAGTGAGCGTGCACATAATGCAGGGAAAGTATTCCATGCAGATAGAACAGCACCTGCAAAGACCTTCTGATAAGAACAGTCAATGTGCCAAAGCTAAATGAGCGAGGAAAAGAATGATAGGAGATGAGCTCAGAGGCCAGAAAAGAGCAAGGGAGACTCAGGCTTTAAATCTGAGCATCTGGGCAAAGAAGCAGGAGTTGGGGGTGTTTAGGGGACATTCAGTTTGAGATAGCCAGCTCAGCTCTCAAGTGGACAGTTAGGAAGTCAGGTATTCAGGGAGAAGTCAGGGCTGGACACATTCAGTGGTCCTGGGCTTATAGGTGGCATCTAAGCTTGAGCCTGGACTTGGAGAAGAGAAGAAAAAGTTCCCAGGAACAGAGCCTGCAGTTTGCCACATTCTAGAGAGACTCCAGAAGGATTGCCTGCTTAAACCTTCTGACGCGTGTGGCTGGGTATCAGGCAGAAACAGCAGTGATGACTGTGGACATTTACTGAATATGTACTTCATGCCAACCTCCGTGCTAAGCCACTTACATGCACTCTCTCTCTGGAATTCAGTCTCCCCCACTGGTACTGTTGCTAAGCCCCCTAGTCTACCAAGGTGGACAATGAAACTGAGAGAGGTTAAAATAACAGTGAACACTCACTCACATGATGCTCACTGTGTAGCAGTCATGATCCCAAATATTTTATGTATATATATATATATATATACACACACTTTAACAAAAAACTTATTTAGTCCTTACAACAGCACTGTGAGCTAAGTACTATTATTATATCCACTTTACAGATCAGGGCACGGAGGCTCCAAGGTTAAGTGATTTGCACAAGCTACCCAGCTAGCTAAAGAACAGAGTTGGGTTTAGATCCCAGGAATCTGGCACCCAAGCTGCCTTTTAACTGTTTTAACTGTTTCTTAGCCTGCATGTCTGAGGACCCTCAGACTATGCTTGGAACTAAGGTATAATGAACCCGCAGATCCTCAGTCTGTCTGTCTGAGGCTGGACCCGTACATCTGGTAGATAAGCTTGGTCAGACTGCATGTCATTAAATCAGACTGTGATATTTAGTCATCACAACATTGAATTGATTTCTGGAGTCTGGAACCCTCTGTGCTAAGTTAGAGACAATGTGGTATCATGAAGGGGCAGAGGATATGTTCTGAGCTAATCACAGGTGTGCCTTCCCACGTAAAGGTGAGAATTGGTTTCTGTCAGGACCAGCCTGGTGATCTCCTCACCTCAGGGGACCTTGTATAAGTGTGATTAGGAGACTAGGGGGCAGCAGAGTAAAAGAGAGATGTCAAGTACAGGCTTCAAAGAGTCCCCCCAGTCAAGGTTTGTACAGCATCTCATTAACCCCAGGGCCTGACCGACCAGTGTCCCCAGAAACCCTGTCTGAGCATCTGGAGAGTTCATTTTCTCATTCTATGGAAAGTACATGTGCTCTTTCCTTCAAGCACAAATTGGTGCATCCCTGTGGTCAAGCAGATAAGTCTGCCACCTCTAGCTGGCATCATCCACTTATATTCCAGGGACCTGGGTTTGAGACCTGGGATTGTGGGCAACAACCAAGATGAGCAAGGAAATAAAATGCTTCTTCCTCCTCTCTCTTCCTGCCTGCTTTCCTTCATAACTGCCTGCACTTTTCCTTTTTTTTTTAAAAAAAAAAAGCACAGATTACCACCCATACTTGGATCAGGCCTTCAAAGAACAAGGACTGACTCCCTCCATTTCCCTTTGTTAGAGTTTTGCTCTCCACAGAACCAGAAAGTTCAGAACAGAGAAAAGTGGAAAGGATGCACCCGCAAGCTTTAGGGAGTGAGGACAACGGATGCTCTGTGAATAGCAGGCCCTCTGAGGAGCCTACTATCCCATCATGAGTCCAGAGCCCTGCAGCAAGATGAACCAAGAAAAGGCCTACCTTGTCCCATGAAAAACCATCATCCTGAGGCTCCAGATGAGATCAAGGAAATGTTCTATGAGAAAGTCACATTTGAGCTGAGGGGTATGTGGGAACGAACTAGGAGAAAGAAGAGGGGAGTGCTTCAGGCAGAAGGAATAGCACATGCAAAGGCTGAGGCAGGAGAAGCAATGCGCATTAAGAAATCTGGAGGAAAAGCAGTTGTTGGAGTGCAGAGGGCAGAAGGGAGCTGAACTTTAAAGGCTGGAGTGACATGTAGTGCCTGTACCAAGCAGGGTCGCAAAGGCCAGGCCACAGGTGTTGTGTTTCATCCAAGCGCATGGAGGATTGGGTTGCGTGTGTGGTAACTTATACATGACATAAAATTTACTGTTTTAACCTCTTTCAAGCATGCAGTTTGGGGGCATTAAGCCCATTCACATCGCTGTGCCACCGTCACCTCTGTCCCTCTACAAAACTCTCACCTCCCCAGATGGACACTTTATGCCCATTCAACGACAGCTCTCAGCCTCGCCTGTCCCCGCAACCATTGTGAAGCCACCATTGCGCTTTCTGTCTCTCTGAATCTGACGAGGCTAGGTACCTTTGTAAGTGGAATCACACAGTCTTGTCCTTTTGTGTCTGGTTCAGTTAACTGAGCATGAAATTCTCCAGGTTCACCCAGGTTGCAGCGTGTGTCAGAATTTCCTTCCTTTTAGAAAGATGAATAATATTCCAGTTGACCCTTGAACAACATGGGGCTTAGGGGCACCAACTTCCATGTAATTGAATATCCACATAGACCTTTCACTTCCCAAAACTGAACTATTAAGTCACCCCTTGGTGTTCATGGGAGTTTGGTTTCAGAACCCTGACAGATACCAAAATCCGAGGATGTTCAAGTGTCCTCAGAGCTAGTTCTCTGTATCCATGTGAATTCCACATCTACAGATTCAACCAACAGACATTTCTGCTGGTTGAATTCATGAATTTGAGCCCATAGATATGGAGGGCCAAGTGCATCTATTGAAAAACATCCAAGTATAGGGGACCCAGGCAGTATAAAGCTGTATCGTCGAAGGTCAGCTCCGTGAACCATGGTTTGTTTATCCATTCATCCGTCGATGGACACTTGGGTACTTCTACTTTTTCACTATTTTGAATAATGTTGCCATGAACGTGGGTACATTGAGGTTATATTTTATCATGGTTATTACTCTACAGAGGCTAGAGTGGAGGTGGGCAAGAGGGAAGGTGGGTAAACCATGAAAAGACTCTCAAGACAGTCCAGGGAGAGTGATCGTGGCCCAGAGCCAGGTGGTCACTGAGATGGAAAGAAGTGATGGATTCAAGATGTTCAGGAGGTAAAATAGACAGAACTTGGGAATAAATGGAATATGGGGAAAGAGATGGAAGAAACAGGAGTAAAGGGAATTCGGAACTTAAAACCCACAAGCCGTCCCTTGTGGTACCATTTTCTTTTCTTTCTTCTTTGTTCAGTCAAGCACTAAACTTTTGCAGAGAGCTGATATGCCCAGCAGTAGCCTGATGGTCAGTACTATAGGACGAGCCTGTGGACATAACCCCTGGGCTTAGTTCCAGGCCTACTACTAACTTCCCTATGTGACCTTGGACGTAACACTTGGGCTCTCTGAGCCTCAGTTTCCCCATCTGAACATGAATACTAATTTCCTACCTAAGTCATAGGATTGTTATTGCTATGAAGATCAAATCAGTAACAGTAAGACCAATGGGAGCCATATTTTCAAGTCTTGGCCCCAATAAGTGACCCTCACAAAGAGCAAAAGTTCTGGTGTCCAGGGGGTAAGATGTGAGACAAAGAATGGCCTTTGGTTATGGGATCCTTGTTACCTGAATCACAGACCAAGTTGTGGGGGCATAATCCCAGACATCTCTGCCTTCTATCCAAATGCCCTCACCCAGAGACCTAAGATTGAAGGCATTCATTCCTCCCCAGGCAAGTTCAGTGTCTTCATCTAGTTCTCAGCTCATGATCAGGCTGGGGCAGACACAAGAGATGCCCTACAGTCATGTCTAGGCCCACCACAGGGTGGAGGGCAAGGTGAAGCTCTCCTTTTCACCGTGACCCCATTAGAGAGGAGCTCTGGGGGATTTCAGTGACTATCTACACATGACTCTAGGGAGTGAGGGATAGAGCTGCCTGTGTTAAAGCATCTCCTAAAGGAGAACTTAATTATGTTTGTTTTTTGTGGTTGCCTCTGACAGTGGTTTATTGGCAGGTGATCGTGGGACTTCAGAGGGAATCCACTGATAGCTTCTGATGTTTATGATCCCAGGTCTGAAATCTAAAGATAATAAAATATTAGCAGCTGATGTCCAAAACACACCCACCACAGACCAGGCTCATGGTATTTAAATGCTTCTCACACAAAGCTCATAATATTTGAGGGCGTCATTATTGTACCCATTTTATGGATGAGGAAACTGAGGCTGTGATGGGTTAAAGGTCACGTGGCTATTTAGTCACAGGATCTGAGCTCAGGTGATCTGAGATCCTGGGCCCAGCTCTAACCAGTATATACTCTGCCTCCCAGAACTGTGACTCTTTGCATCCCTCCATCCCCTAGCCCCCTGAGGAACATATTCATGCTGTAGTGGGCTCTAGACTGGGGGTCCAGCAGCCAAGGCCCTTACCCTCGCTCTACCATTAGCTGGCAGTGAGCTTGGGACTGTTTCTCTAGGCCTCAGTTTCCTTGTCTATAAAATGAATTATCTGATTGAAGGACATTTGAGATTTTTCTATCTTGGAAATTCCATGAGGAAGCTATTACAGATAGAGCGGTGCCTGTGCATATGAGCTCCTGTGTTAGGCTAGCCCAACAATGCCACTTAGTGACTATGTGACCTCGGATCAGTTACTTGATCTTTCAGAGCCTCGGTTCCTTTGTCAAATTGGGGGTGATGGCATAAGTCCCTCACAAGGTTCTTGTGAGGAATGAATGAGATCATATGTTTGAAGTGTTGATTGGCACAGAGCCTATCACTTAGTCAAATGCAGGAAATAAGGTTCCTATTTCTCTTCTCACTTATCGTAAAGGGAAATTTGGCTGACCAGCTTGACATATAAAAAGTTGTTAGTGTGTTCAACATGCCCGTCATGAGTGTTTTCATGGGTGTTCATCATCTCACAACTACACACGCAGTCATTCACACACACACACACACACGTCTCTTCACTCAGAGCTGTGCATGCTCACACCCAAACCCTGTTTGTTCACACGCACACCTCCTCACTGGCACACTTGTCGTCTCTCTGTCCCCACACTCTCACACACTTGTGAGTGCACACACGTGCTCTCCCGCCTCTCCTTGGCAGCCCTGCTGGTCTACTGGACCCTGGCCTTCATTACCAAGACCATCAAGTTCGTCAAGTTCTACGACCACGCCATCGGCTTCTCGCAGCTGCGCTTCTGCCTCACGGGGCTGCTGGTGCTCCTCTATGGCATGCTGCTCCTGGTGGAGGTCAATGTCATCAGGGTGCGGGTAAGCAGACCCCTGGGCCGCTGCCCACCCCACGCCCACCTGCGCACACACCTGGGCCGGGGCCCAGCTTTGACCAGTGTCCTACCCTTCAGTGTGGGTCCCCATGCTGCTTTTTAGCCCAACCCTAGGAGTCAGCCTGTTTTATCTGCTCCCAAAGGGGCGTTGAGGCTGTGGAAGGAGATTCAGGAGGAACATTTCATCCCACTTCGCTGCCCTTTACTCCTGGCCCCCTGAGGGAGAGGAGGTGACAGTATAAAGAATTCTGATTTTAATCTCTTAGAGAGGAAATAAATGATTCAGGTAATGGTCTCTGAGTTTTGGTTTGTTTTGGCAGTGGGGAGCCTTTTTAAAAATTTTTTAATGTATTCATATAGTTAAACACATACATGAATGAATAAATGTGGCCACATAGGTCTTTTGTTTCCTTACCATTTCTGCTTACCTTTAGCTCTCTCGCATTCATGCCATTCTTTTCCCTTCCCCTCCCCAGATAACCCAAATCAATTACCTAGCATATGTCCTTCCATTTTTACTTTTTATTGTTCTAGCACCATATACTTGTTTCTATCCAGGGTTCTCTTTTCTCAACACATTCATGTATACAGGGTTTCCCTGTCACTATTCGTTTTACAGAATGATATCACATATACACAGTTCTCTGCATCTTGCTTTTTTCCAAGTAAGATATCGCCTAGGACTCTCTCCACATCTCGTATCACTAATTTGGTTTTCTTAATGGGCGCATAATCTTTCATCATGTGGAAGTGCCCTACCTTTTCAGCCTTTGTCCTGTTGATGGGCATTCACTTTGTTGCCAAGCTTTTACCTTCACAAATAACAGTATTTAAACATACTTTCATCTTTACGTAGTGCTGCTTTTATTTCAAGAAGTGGACTTGCTGGCTCAAAGGGTTTTTGCATTTCAAATTTCAATCAATATTGCAAATCACCTTCCAGAAATACTGTAATCTACCAACAACAAATAAGAAAGTCATTTCCCTTCCTCCAACCAGCAATGAGAGTGTAACCTTTTGTAATCTGAGCCGGCCTGATGAATGTTGTACTACTTACACCTGCATTTCCCTGACTCCTCTGTGGGTACTTGGTGATTTGCAAAGTACAAAGACCTTCTATATTCCTTCTGTCCCTTCAGCTGACCCTCACAGCAACCCTGTGACACAAGTCCCACCCCCTTTGATATGAGGAACGATCTTAGATGAAACTTGCCCAAAGACACCTTGCTAGTAAGTCGAAGAGGCAGGGCTCAAACCCAGGTCTGTATGACTCCATGTTCTGCCAACAGGAGAAAAGTCTGTCCTCTGATCTGTGGAGAGACAAGATGAGGGCGATCTTGTTCTTCCCACATCTATCGTGAACGAAACCCAACCCAGCAGGGGATTCAGAGCAGACCCCAAGGAGGAGAGTTACAAGTCAGGAGGCCCTGGCACCTGGCATCAATGGACAAGAAGTGGGAGAGGAGGATGCATTTCTTGGGCATCAGGCAAGAGATGGACCCATCTGTTAGAGTCAAGAGTGGGCTAGTTCAGCCTCCTGTCTGCTGGGGCAAAGTGAAGGGTGGTGAAAAGTCGCCCTTAACCCATCCCCTGTGGCGCATGTGCCTTACAGAGATACATCTTCTTCAAAACGCCAAGGGAAGTGAAGCCCCCTGAGGACCTGCAGGACCTCGGGGTACGCTTCCTGCAGCCCTTCGTGAACCTGCTTTCCAAAGGCACCTACTGGTGGATGAACGCCTTCATCAAGACTGCTCACAAGAAGCCCATTGATCTCCGAGCCATTGGGAAGCTGCCCATCGCCATGAGGGCCCTCACCAACTACCGGCGGCTCTGTGAGGCTTTCAACGCCCAGGTGGTCAGTGAGGGAGCGTCACACCCTCCATCCCCAGCCTCTGGTTAAGTCATAGAAAAGGCCAAGTAGGGAAATGGAGTCTCAGGGACGGGAAGAGGCTTGGCTTAAGTCACACAATGAACCAGGGACAAGTCCGGGATTTGTAGCTCTCCTGATCTAACACCTTCATTGTTCAAATGGGGAAACTGAGGCCCTGAGAAGGGACATTGTCCCACTGGATCCCCCTCATGCCCTGTGTTCTTCCTTCTGGAGTTCAATGATAATAAAGGTGGGAACTTCCTCTTATTTTAGAGTAGGAGCTTTAGTGGCCTGATCCTTACAGTCGTTCTATGAGTGGGTCAGCTAGGGGTCTCCTCATATCACTGAGGAGGAAACTGAGGCACTATGAAAGCTGTGGCCTTCCCAGCTGGTGGTTGGCAGAGCTGGTCTCCCCACACCCCACCCAGGGCCCCTGTGATGCCTCTGCCCTGGCATGAGCACTGAGACTGAAATAGTGGCAGGTGGTCATGCATAAGCATGGCACTTGTCACTCCCTCATTACAATGCTGTAGGCCTTGCATAGTCCCTGACCCATTGTGGGACCTTGATCAGTGATCTGGCCTCAATTTTCCCCGTATGGACCCTGCTGACATTGGTAGGGCCCACACGACTGTGCACTTGGTGATGCCGTGATAGCTTCCTAGAATTCACCTGTCTGCATTAGACGTGGTCACTGGGTTTCCCCAGCAGCAGGAGTCAGGGTTTCCTGCGAGGCTGGACCCTCAGCTACTCTGACCTGCCCCGGCTCTCTCTGGGCAGGGCAAAGACACACAGAGTACGCAGGGCGCTCGGGCCATCTGGCGGGCACTCTGCCATGCCTTCGGGAGACGCCTGATCCTCAGCAGCACTTTCCGCATCTTGGCCGATCTACTGGGCTTTGCTGGGCCACTGTGCATCTTCCGGATCGTGGGCCACCTCAGAAAGGAGAACCACATCTTCCAGCCAAAGGTAGGGCACTCCAGGGTAGAGCACGGCGCTCTTTGGAAGGTTTGTGTTCATGCATGAAAATGTACAAGAGGCCAATGTCTTGGAGTTGAGGCTGATCTGGGCCTTCTCCTCACACAGGCACAAAGCCTTTGGCAATACCCCCTCCAGAAAATGCCCTGCATCTGGGCTGCAGACATGCCAGAAGGCAAGCTTGTGCCCCAGGAGGATGTGTGGTGCCCTGCTCCTTTCTCCAAGCCGCCCACAGCCATAGTGCCTCTCCGAGTTATTTTGTCACTCAGAACGATGTAGTACATGCATTTGTTTATCCCGTGTTTAGAGCTGCTAGGATTTCTTAAATGTGTTGACTTTTTATTCATATCATGTTAATATTAAGACCCTAAATGACTTTTCAGGGCTCTGTCTTCTTCAATTCTGTATATCCATAGCTCTCAGAGCTCTGCAGGGACTTGTTGCGGGTGAAGGGAGTGAGAAAACTCCATGGGTAGACCTTTTCTCCACCCGAATTTCATTCAAAGTTGTCCCAGTATTGTTAACACATTAGAATTTCTTTTATTAAAACTGCTTTTTGAAAAAGGATTCCATGTCTTAAAAATAATTAGACTAGATAATATCCAATGGCCTTTCTAGCTTGAAAGATGCTGCAAACTGAAATTTGCCAGACAAAAGAAAGAGAAAATCTTTCTAGGGGTTTACTTTCCCTGCTTGGGACTATCACATCCACTTGCAGGCGGGGAGTGGGCATACCTAGTTCTTCCACCTGACTCTTTGCTGCCACTGAGGTCTTGATAAGCAGCTCTATTCGTAAGATCCAGAGTTTCCTTTTCCTAGCAAGAACCTCATTATAACCTTTAGCCACAGTCTAAAATGAGGCAGAGAATTACTAATTAGGGATCTTAACAATTTATGACAGTCTCTTGTGTAATGTTATTCATCTAATGGGATCCAAATTTGCAATAGTCTTTAATCCTCAGGAGGTTTATATTAACTTTTTCTCGAGCTATAATTAAGCAGCTGAACACTCTTAGTCAGGAATATGAGACTGTCCAAATCGATCTGATTTATTCAGAAAATGTGTACTGACCCCAACTATGTGCCAGACCCCAGTTGAATGTGGAATATGAAGGCAGTGGTTATGATGAGGAGAATTAACAATAGCCACCTTTTACTGATGGCTTGATACATGCCTCACTGCATGTGGGACTTATTCATGTGTTATCACATCAATCCCTAAAACAACCTTTCAGGTTGTTGTAGCAGCCATATTGAGACGTGATTTGCGTACCATACAACCTAGGAGGTAAACATTTTATAGATGAGAAACTTGAGGTTCAGAGAGGTTAAGTCATTTTCCCTAGGGTATCTCAGCTAATTAGTGACAGAGTCAGGATTTAAACCCAAGTTTCTTTCACTCCATAGTCTGGGCACTTACAACCATGAACCAAAATTAGCTATTTTTATTACTGAGTCATCACCTCTGACTTCAAGGATTGTAAAAGCCAATGGAGGAGAGAGAAATCAAAATAAAATATGATCATACTTTGTGTTAAATTCTACTATGGGAAGGGAGAGTGACTAACTTACTGGCCACTGGAAAGCTTCATAGAGGGGGCCCTGTTTGAACGGGGCCTTGACAGATGAGTGCGAGTTAGCTATCATAAGATGGGCAGATTTCTTGTTTAATTCAGAACGTGAGGGTTATTTTCGCCTATTTACACTCTAGTGGCTCTTAAGAGCTTCTCTGACTTTTGAGCCTCCAAACTTGGCCTAAGAAGAGAGGGGAAGGGACAGCTTCTCTTGTCTACAGAAGTGTCACTCAGTTTTAATCTGACCGTCGGTGACACCAGAGCTCTCTACATTGATAATCCCCCAGCAACATGGAACCAATTGTTAATGTTACAGGAACGTGATATAGATCAAAGTTTTATCAGTTTTTCCACACTGTCTCCTTCATCCTGTGTTTCCCAAAACTCTCAGAGGACTCTCCTAAGGAAAGAATTCTAAGGCAGAATATGCCCAAGAGGTAGTGAGAACAGCACTTAGAATTTTAATCCACCTGAGCATTAGCTTTGCCATCTCCTATATCTTTATTTATATACACACCCTGGGAAGTACTGCCCTCTCATTGGAATGTTCTAGTCCCAGTTACTTGTCAGCACATAAATCCCTGAAACAGATGGCCCTACCTCAGTGGCAGCAGGCCTTATCAGATTTAATATTTGTTCCCTGCAACCCAGATATAATCAGCAAATTACAGACAAAGAGATGAGAGTAGAAAGCAAATATAGCCTCCAGTGTCAGCAACAGAGAATTCTCCATCGTGTGGTTGCCTGGGATATGACTTAATTCTCCTTTGTACTTCTGGGTCCAAAAATATGGGGAAAGGGATCATTTATTGAGGTCATTAGATTCATCCCCTGCCTCCCAGCAGCTCTGACCCAGGAAGATGGGTATGTTCCTGGTTTTTATAACCTGCAAAGAAGGACACACTCTAACCACATTTGTAGTTTTCAGCAACCCTCTCAGTGAAAAGACCCTTTTATTTATTTGTTTGCTTGCTTGTTTTCTTGAGAGTGCACACCCTTCTTTCCATTCAGCCTGAACCCATCCTGCTGCCTCCTACCCAGGCGGGCCCCACTGTTTACTCCACCTCGGTGGCTGCCCTGTCTTCTATTCCTTTCTAGGACATTCACAGTTGGCAAGAATTGCACTGCCCTTGGCATTCACAGGGGCAAGCATGGCTTATTTCTTTAATTCCTGGAAGTGTCATGACCTGTTAGATCTTTGACTCTCTTGTCCCTCCTGCCACTCCCCAGGGAAACTTAGGATCCAGGCTGGGCAGGGCCCATGAGCTGTCTCTTTCCAGCCCCCTGTCCTGCCCCACCCCCACCCACAATCTGTCACCTGCTGTGGGTGCCACTGATCTAGCTAGAGGACAAGGGAATGTAGTTCATAAAGAACTGCAGGCGTCTGAAACCTGCCAGCACTGCTCTAGGGTGTCTGCTGAGTCTGGGTTTGAGCTAAAAGCCACAGCTCTGAAGAGCCTCTGCACCTCAGTGGGAAAATGTGTGTGGGTTTGTGAGTATATGCATGTTTGTTGCTGACTGTGTTCTCCTGGGAACTGCTTATGATTTTATATGTGTGTCCTTCTGCTTGTCCTCTGTCTCTTGGTGTGTCTTTCTCTGAGTCTCTGCCTTCCCCTCCCCCTTAAGTGTATTTATGGAATCACTATAGGTGACTTTGTGAATATATTTGCATCTGTGATTTTGTGCTGTCAGTGTGTGGGTGGCCTCTTCATAACAATGATCACCAGCTGCTTCGACCTGACATGACTCCTTTCACCTCTCTAACACCTCTCAACTGCCAAGATGCAGCTCAAACGTCACCAACTCCAGGAAACCTTCCTTTGGTTGAATTAGATGCCCCCTTTTTGTGCTCCCATATGTCCTATACTTATAACATCCAAACACATCTTTCCCCAGCTTGACCCTGAGTCCTTCCCTAAGACAGGAACTGCATTGTCTGTTATCTCTGTGCCCAGCACCCAGCTCCATGCCTAATCCTCAGGAGGTACTGGAGAAATGATTCTTCAATGACTAATGCAGAAGTTACTGTACATTGAATGTTTATGCTTGCTAAATTTATTTTTATAAGCATTATTACATTGAATCCTCACAACTCTTTGAAGGAAAAACTCTTAAGGACCTTATTTACAGGGGAGGAGACTGAGGTTCAGAAAGGTTGAGGAACTTATATATAAGGACACAGTGGCTAATACATAGCAAGTTAGGATCAAGCTCAGGCATGGCTACCCTCAGAGTCCAGCCTCTCAACCAAAGTGTGGACAAATGGGTGGGTATGTTCATCCATGAGTGGGCACAGATAGCTCTTACTTCTTTTACCCCAAGCTGAGACCTATGGACAATTTAAATTTTAGCTCTAGCCAACGAAGAATGCAAAAGGCCGCATGACTGTCCTCCTTTAAGCTCTGGAAAACAGGGGCAGGGGTGGTGGTGCCCAGTCTTACGTTTGACCAGGTGGGGGTGACTACGATAGAACTGTGGGGCCAAGAGTCCTGGCACTGGTATTACCTTTACAATGAGTTCTCGTCATGCTCTTCAACATCACGTACGTTCTGCAGGCCTCAACTGCAAAATGGGGAAATGGTGAGAACTTCTACAGAAAGTAAATGGGCATGAAGATCATATGTATTGTTTAATTTAAGAACCTTTTTGGAATGCTCCTGGGGAAGTCCCAGGAAGCAAGCATAATTTCTTCCCCGAGAGCTTGTGGAAATGTGAGACTAGGGCGCCCGGTATTTCATCCTCTGGAAGGTAATGCTTGCATTTGCCTCCCACCAAATGCCGAGTTGTAGGTCGTTGGTCTTTTCTCTCCAGCCTTCCAGGAGCTGAACCACAGCAGCGCCCTGACACCCACTTGCAGCTTCTCCAGGGCCTGCCTTCCTTGGGCAGTGATGGAGGCCCACAGATACAGTCATGTGATGTTTAATGATGTTTGTCAATTATGGATCACATGTATGACAGTGGCTCCGATAGGCTGTGCCATACAGCTTAGAGTGCTGTAGGCCATATCAGTTAGGTTTGTGCAAACACTCTCTAGGACAGTCTCACAATGACACAATCGCCAACACATTTCTCAGAACCTATCCCCATCATAAAGCGATTAGTGACTAGATCATAACATACACGTTTAGATGGGCTGCACACTCTCCTCCTACCAGCATCCAGTCCTAGAACAACTTGGCACCTACGGCGCTTTTCTAATGTTAAGTGATTTCCTTTGGGATAAATTCCCATGAAGTGCTTTGGTGCTTTAAAATAATAAACTCTGTTCAACAGATCAGGGTCCCTGCAAAGGACAATGGAACAGAAGGATTCCAAAGTATATTAAATGGGACCGCATTTTCCCAAGCCTGCATGCATTCATCTTTGACCCAGAGTCAGCCAAGTGGGAATGTTTCTGACTCCCACAAGTCACAACTCTGTAGCTGACAATCGGAGACTCATTGTCAGGCTGGCTGAGGCGTAGGTGGTAGCTCTAGGGAAGTGTTCTTGGCATCACAGGTTCCTGTGCCCATGTTCGCCTTACTGACCTGCACCTGGACCAGTCACTTAACCATGTTGAAGCTCCATTTCCTCCTGTATAGAATTGGGTTGAAAATGCCAGGGCATTGTGTATTACTCTGCACCTGACAAATACTATGCCCTGGCCCTTTTCACCTGTAAGATCAGGTCCCTCCCACCTCAGTCTAATTTTCAGGTCCATTTCGCTGCTTCCAGCCCACATCCACTCTTCTCCCATCTCCCTTCTCCCTGTCTGGTACTTTGAACTGAGAACTCTGCTGCTTTTCTAGCTATGACAGTGTTAGGGGTTCAGGCTTGGTATGGCCTTGCTTTAAGAGCCATGCATGTTTCTCCCACTGGTCTCCGGTGTCCACTTCCTGCTGGCCCCAGAAAGGAGAGACCCCTGACCTACAGGGCCTGGGAGAGACAGCTGTGAGAAGACCAGCTCCACCGAACCGTGAGGGCTGGTTTACACAGATGTGTTGCACCAGAGGCAAGATCTTTTCTACCCTCAGGAAGCCCTGGGTGCAGGACCCAAGAATTTCTGACCCCAGGAAGAGCACTCCTCAGAATCCTGACCCTTTCAGCCTGATCCTGGTCACAGATATGCCCTTGGGCTCCTTCTCATCTCTGTTCCCACCACTATTTCCCCTGAGGCAGCGACCACACCCTTCCAGATAACTTGCAGAGTTCAGGGCAGAGTCTTAGCAAGGGGAGAGTTCTATCTTCATGGAAATATTGATGTGGCTCTACTGGGGAGCCATGGACTTAATCAAGATCAAAGTTTTCCCTGGGAGCTATTGATGCTGAATTTGGAAACAGACATGCTGAGGTTCCCTAGTATCTTTAGCAACAAAGCCAAACATTTGTTTTTTCCCCCAACTGCTTTTCATCTGAGATCTTGCTGGAGGTGTGGTAACAGAAACTTATATTTAGAAGCAGGTCCCAGGAGCCTAGGAGACTGAAGGACTTAGGTCTGAAATCTTATCAATCTGTTATTGGCCATGAGTTCCCATCTCTCACCTGGGAGTTCTACCATGACATGTTTTCCACTGGTCTTTTCTGCCCAGAAATTACTACAGAGCCAGCTGTTGGTGAGAGTTGGACAAAACCTCAGCAGATTCCATTTTTGTAGCAGAAAATACACATCATGGGATTTATTCTAGCAGTTCAGGGGTTTGGCTGCTCTGTGATTCACTCTGTTTATTCTTGTTCCATTCAGAGCGAATTCCCCTGGGCCTCATGTTCACAATGCTAAGAACTATATTTATGGGCACGAGGTTAGAAGTGGGCCACATTCTGTTCCTTTAAGTGTGATGATGAAGAGGGCACAGGCAACCCTCCATGTAATTAGAGGAGATTTACTTGGATTTGTCAGTCTGATTTTTCAGTCCCAAACAATTGCACCAGGCCGTGCATGCATGGAGGGTTGAATAACAAGCCACTATAGCACAGAAACAAGTACTAATGGCAGTTATTTGCTGGCAGTAACAGCCACCTCTGAACTTCTCTTTCCAACAGGCACAATTTCTTGGAGTTTACTTTGTCTCATCCCAAGAGTTCCTTGCTAATGCCTACGTCTTAGCCGTGCTTCTGTTCCTTGCCCTCCTGCTGCAAAGGACATTTCTGCAAGCATCTTACTATGTCGCCATTGAAACTGGAATTAACTTGAGAGGAGCAATACAGGTATTTGGATGATTCTTTTTTCTATTTCACAATAAGAACTGCATTGTTCAACCTTGGGGACACTCAAGAATAATTCTGCTGTGAATATTTTTTGTGGCCTTTCCAACAGGGTTTTGAAACAATAAGCATTGACAAGGCAGTGTAGGGCAGTAGAAAATACCTTGGGCTGAACTTGGTAAAAGGAGTAGCCTTGGATCAGATCTCAGATGTCAACTGCTCTGTTTTGAATGGGACAGATGTCACTAATGGATCACAGCCCTCTTTCCTGCTGACTGCAAATGAAGCCTCAGAATCTTTCTCCAGAGACTGTTCTCACCGTCTGCTACCAAATAGTCTTCTCTGAATGCAAAATAAAAACAAAAGCAATTTGGCATCCCCGAACTAGGTGGCCTCTCAGATCTATTTGAGCTCTTCAATCTTGGGTCATAATGGAATTTTCTGATCTGATAGGTGTCTTGGGTCTAGACGGTTGTTCCTGTCTGCTGTGTCTTCCTTCCCAGACTTGATTGGAAAAATGATCAAAGTCAGGGAGGATTTAGGGTCTCTTTAAGAGAAGTAGTGATGAGACTTGTCTAAGCCCCAGTGTGTCCATTAGAATTTTGGTTCAGCTGATGGAACAGAGAGCCCCAGTGTGGTACTGGTTTCAATAGGGTAGAAATTTGTTTTTCACATGTAGTCAGCACTGGTATGACAACTGCGCAATCATCAGAGAACTTCTTAATGTTACTCTGCCACCGTTTTCACATGACTTTGTCTCATGGTTTGAGATGACTAGTGAAATTGTCACTATTGTGTCTACATTAAATCAGTAAGAAGAAACGTGGGACCATAGGAGGGAACGCACCTTCTGTTAAAACCGTAGTCAGAAGTTCCACCCATCCCCTCCCATTCCATTGGTGAGAAGTTGAGCACATGGCTCTCCCTAGAGAGGCCACAGAGGATGGTCTGTAGTGTCGGAAGCCGTGTATGTCCTGCGAGAAATTCTTCTTGTGAAAAGGAGAGAATGAATATTGATTCCGCCATACTCAGTGATTCCCGTGAAGTCAGCAGAACTCGAGGAAGTTGTGATTTCATCCCCACACCACTGCATTCTTCAGAAAGGTTCCTCAAACTCATCAGCATTGTATGGTCCTCTGAGAGCCAAGATCAGAGGCTTTGTAGAAAAGGTACAGAAAGGAGAAAGGGATAGCCTGGGAAGGGGACCATGTCAGGGTGCGAAGTCTGATTATCTCGGTGCTGGCCATGGGAAGGACCCTCCCGGAGCTGCAGACCACACACCCTGCGCAGCTACACGACAGTGCTGCTCATCACCAGTAGTTTCTCATTGAGAAAGCAGAGCCCTTTCCTTAGGAATGTCATCATGTGAGAATGGTGGAAGAGTCCAGGGAAATCGGAGACCCTCTAAAGCTCATAGGACCCCAGGGCTAGAAGAAACTAAGCCATAAGTCACTTCAGAAAACCTCTCTGAAAACCCCAGGCTCCAGCGACAGACAGGTATTCACTGCCACAAGCTACAGGCAGCTTTGTAGTCCAACAGTTTCGTAATTAAATCTGCATGCTGTTTGCATGTCATAAATCACACTGGGCCAGTATTTTCCAATTATGCTAAAAGAGCCAAGAATGTGTTTTTAATATATTAGCATGTAATTGTTTTTATCAAGCTGTCTGAATCTTTTGCATTGATAAGAGAGATTAACTCATCTGCCACAAAAAGAAAATGTTGGCATCAATTATGGATTTGAATTAGAAAAAGAAAACTTCTTCCATTCAGAAGACTTACATAAAATTATAGGTAAAGGTCTATGCCTTCATGAGTTTGAGAATAACCACAGTTCTTGCACAGAAAATTACTAGGTAAGATGCACCCTGGTGGAGCAGCAGTTAGGTCAATCGTCTCTGAAGGAGTGCAGGCCACATACCCCTGGGTTGGAATCCAGGTCTTTGGGGCAATCAGCCAGTGTGAACAACTAAATAAAAATTTTAAAAATGCTTCTTCCTCCTCTCTCTTCCTGCCTGTCTGTCTATTTGCCTTCATTCATTTCCTTTAAAAAAAAAGTTACTAAGTAAAATTCCTGTATGATAGATGATTGAGAGATAGATAGATAGACAGATAGATAGATGGATAGATCAGTAAATAGATAGATACAGACATATACCAGCTATCAGTCAGCTGTGTATATCCTAGTCTTTATTTAATGGCTTATTTGTAGATTATTCTATCTTCATACTTCACCAAAATTATTTGCTATTATTCTTTGAAGACTGATTAAAGACATATAACCTTGGGTGTGCATAGATTTGTTCAAAAAAATATTGGCATTATTTTTAACCTTACCTGTGGTACATATAAATTCACAAAGAGGCATAAAATAGGTCTTACTAAAGCAAATCTGATCCATGAACAAGCCTGGCTTACATAAAAGATAAATTAAGGACTGGGAATCTGCCTTCCAGAAGAATGTGCAATAGAATTTCACTTAAGAGAAGGCCCCCCCCCCAGCACATTTAAGACAGGAAGGAATTTTTCCTTGTTAAAGAGCACATAACGGCCTGAAAATTGCCATCTTTCTGGGTGGCACTATTAGACTGCACATAGAGCTTTTAGGTTCAGAGCTCATGGGTATCATTGCTACAGCTATTCCCCATCTACCCTGGGGATCTGGCAGAGCATGGTCCTGGGGGCGCTGGACTTCTGGACCATGCTCGAGGTCGTCTATACTCGTACATCATGTCTTACAGAAGATCTTTCCAGGATGAACCCATGTTTTGTTTCCAGGCTCAGTGAAGACAGCGCTTGAGCACGCTTCAGAGTCATAAAAGTGATGAAGTGAGGGCAGCTTTCTGCTTTAATGTGGCTGTCTCCTGCAGGGGAAGGGTCCAAGTCCTGTAAATCAAGAATACAGCTGGGCATGAAGATCTGCTTTTACGATTTAAGAGCTAATTAAGTCTCGTCCCCGAGGGAGCGGTCTTACTTGCTAGAAAAGTAGCTGGCCACCCTGGCATAGATCCCCGATTTGAATGCTGCCTTTCTGACTTGCTTGCTCTGTTGCCAGAGCCCTTTCCCTCTCTGAGCCTTAGCTCCCTGCTTTGCAATATTGGAATAGTAATGCAGTGCCCTCGGCAAAACTGCCTTGGGGTTCCATGGGGGACAGGTCTGAAGAGCTCCTGTCACATTTTAGACATGTAGCACTGGGCTGGAGATTAGGGTGACAATGAGAATGATGATGATGATGACAACAAATGTAAAATTCTCTGCTCTCGTTTCCAGACCAAGATTTACAATAAAATTATGCACCTGTCCACCTCTAACCTATCCATGGGGGAAATGACCGCCGGGCAGATCTGTAACCTGGTTGCCATAGACACCAATCAGCTGATGTGGTTTTTCTTCTTATGCCCCAACCTCTGGGCCATGCCAGTGCAGGTAAGGAGCGTGCACTTTAGGGGAAGGGCTGGGCTGGAGATGCAAAACCGGAATCTCGGAGGCACTGATTATCTCCCCTTGCATGTTTACCTGTACTTTCCACCCCCTTGGGGTCTCCGTGAGTGTACCCTTAGGTCCCCATACTGTCTCATACTCTGCAAGTGGTCTAACTTAGTCTCTTAGTAATACCGAGAAGGCACTGTCATTTAAACTTTGAAAATGTCACCAAGCTTAAAAAACAGTATGTGGAACACTTCTGCAGACATTAAAAGTTATGTTACAACAAAGTACTTAATAACATTTAAACATGTTCATGAAATATTTTTGAGCAAAAGAGTAAAATACACAACAGTACATGCAATGCACTCTTTTAATTTGAATGTGTATGTACACATTTGTACACACTTGTGCATCAAAAAGGATGGGATGATCCCATAGTGGGGCTGCAAGTGATTTTTCTTTTCTTATGCATGTCTAGATTCTCCAATAAGCAGGTATTATATCTGAAAAATCAAAAACATGATTGCTTTGAAAGGCAAACAACCATGGGGCCTGGCTCTGAAGGAGGTGCATTCTCTCCGACAGTAGTAGAGAGAATGAATGCTCAGCCTGCTTTACCTGACTTCTGGCTCCATCTACTCCATCTCCAATCTGGAGCTTGGATGATATGGGATCTATGATTACCATGCTGTGCCTGGAAATGAATCTTCACTCTGTGCTCAGGTCAGAAGCAGAAATCCCAAACCTGTCTCTGAGGGCCTGCAGGCTCCCCAGGGGCTGCCCAGTGTAGCAGAAAGTGTCTGGACTTGGGTGAGATATGCCCATTCAAACTTAAGTGCTCTGAGTTTCCGTTTCCTCATCTATGAAATGCAGATGATTTCTACCCTCTGGAGTTGCTATAATGATTCAATTGGATGATGTAAGTGAAGCATGGAGCAGAGTGCCCGGCACAGGGACATCACTAAGTAAATATCAGCTCTCTCTAATTTGCAGATGTTGGTGTGAGTGAGGACTTTACAAGTGCAGAAACCTTTGCTTCTTGACATACAGATTCCATTAACTTTAATCTCAAATGACTTCTTGCTCTTCCTAACTTGTAAAGCCCATAGCTAAAAGACATTAAAAGAAAATAGCAGGAAAGGCTCTCAAAGGGAAGCAACTAGACAAGACGGAAAGTTAGGGCAAGGAATCGGTGGTCCTTTTCATGGCAGCAGTCATGTATGCCATCCCCCATGACTACTGCCCATGCCCAGACTCCTTTGCCAAAATGATGGATAACTGACTACGCCAGCTCCATAAGGGCCCAGAGAGTTCTTCTAATGAGTCACCAGCCCTTTGCCCATTCTTTCGTGTTTCCTTGAATAACCTGCTTTGATTTTGGCCATCAAACCTGCTGTACTGTTGTCATTACTCTCTCTATAATGTTTGCTGCACATGCACCATTGCTAGTCATACTGGCTGAAAGTGCATGACCCTGCACTGCAGGGATCCTAGTCCCGGCCTCTCTTTCCTGTGTAAGTAGCCCTCCTAACAGCAGGGCTAGGAGTTTCTGTCTCCATGAATCACTACTCTTTGCTGATTTATCATGGAGTATCATTTAGTTTTTAAGTCTTCAAAGATGGCACCTGATAGCTTTGACTAGCAGCCCTCCAGAACCAGCCTTGCCGCCTGCCCCTCCAGAGTGATAGAATCCCTTCCACCTGATCGTCACACGGGCCACGGGGCTTTTGCTAATACTGACATTAACTCCGGAGTCTTTTTCCTGGGTCCCCGAGGACAATCCCTGGTTTGTGATTGTTTTGGGTCACATATACTTTTTTTTAAAGCAGTTTTATGGAGCTACAACTCATCTATTTAAAGTGTACAATTGAATGGACTTCAGCTTATTCACAGAGCAATACAACTATTATCGCAAATGCAGAACATTCGTATCCCAGTAAGAAGCCCATACCCATCACTCCTCATCCCCTCGCTCCTCATCCCCTCCCCAGTCTTAACCGTTCATCCAGATATACTTTTGAAAAGCTAATGAAGCCCTCTTCAGAAAAGCAAATATGTATTCACACATCTCACCTACAGTTTCAGGGGCTTTCTGGAAACTGTGTAAGGGAACTTGGCCATAGTGGGCCCATCTGTGTCTCCTCATCCCATGGGCCTCAGAAGCCCAGAGAGGGCAGAAGCCTTGCCCTGGGCCACAAAGTGGGCTGGCAGCAGCACCATGCCCAGGTATCTCCTTTCTGTGGTTTCCTAGTGACAGCTCCCCATGATAGCTGTTGGTTTTTAAGAAGGGGAGTCTTGTGGTATGTGTATGAAGGGTACCCTGTGATTTCCAATGCTGTGCCAGGCAATATTCTAGGTGCTATCACATTATGTTCACTTGATCTTCCTGTTAAGTGAAGAAGCTGAGAACCAGAGAGGTTAAGTCACTTGCCCGAAATTGCACAGCCATTAAGTGCTTGGATTACATTCAAACGCAGAGCTGCAGACCCCTGGGACTCTAATCTCCCCACTACAACATTAGAGTGCATTCTTCACCTATGTAAATAGGAGATAAAATAGCCCTTGTATTGCCACACTTGCTTTGCACACTCGGAACCCATGGTTTCTGGTATGTTACCCCAGGGATTCCATTCAGACCCCTGCAGAAAGGAGGATCTGACAGAAGAAACTGGGGAGCAGGACAAGAGGGTGAAGCATGAGGAGAATCCAGGCAGGGTCAGCATCTATGTCACCAGCTCCCGCCCAGCAGCTGCCGGCTCCCGGAGGTGATGGGGGTGCAAGCACTGACCCCCAGAGGGGACCCTGGCGGTAACACTGGGGGTTCCCTGGAAGCTTCCTTGGTGTCTGGCCCTACCTAAGCTGCTACTCAATGCCGCATGAGACAGCAAGACTGCATGCAAAGAAGGACTGGATGCCAGGGATAATCCTCCAGGAGGGCCATGGGAGTGAGGCTCAGCAGGGTAGGCGGTTCTTTTCTCTTAATGTGCCTCTCTGCCCATCTGTGCCAACATTTAACATCAGTTAAAGCACCAGGAGGCAGGAGGTAAAGGGGTCACTTAGCAGCCCCTAAGAACCTGCTAATGCAGGAGGCGTTCTGTAATCAGCGGAAACTACAGAGCCGCCCATTTACTCTCTGTCCTTGAGGCATGAAGGAGCTTAGTGCTGACTTGGTGCAGGGCTCAGGGAGTGCAGGGCCAACCCAGGCAGCCTTTATTTTATTTTTTTTAATTAGGGAGGAAACACATCTGTTCCTCTGGAATAAGCCCTGAATTTAGAGGTGCCTGCCTTTGAAGGCAACCTGAGCAATTATCATCTTGATGCTTTGGGGGCTGCCAAGAAGAATTTACACTTCTTATAAATATTCAGTGGCAGCAAGTGATCTACATAAAGCTAGAAACAGAACGAATTCTCTTTTTAGAGAATGCTGGCTAGAGTCACGAACAAACATCAGGAGCACAAAAACGGAAAGTCAACTCTCAGACCCCAGACTGGTTTTGTCTGGCATTAATACAACAGCTTTATCCGTGTTCTCATGTCTCACTTGTTTCCAAGGAGTGTGAAAGGTTAGCCCCAATAGCCAGCAAGCAGAACAAAAGGTGGTCACTCTCATCGTCCAGTCTCAGCTCCGAGATTTCCATCTGGAAAGTCAACTCGCAGAGTTCATCTAGCCTTGCAGATAAATGCAGTCGTTTACCAGCCCAGAAACTCTGGGTATGCGAGCCCGTTAGGTTAACGCGCTCTGAAATTGTCTTGCCAGATCTCTTCTTCTGTACCCCAAGACAGTTTAGAAAACTGGGCACCAAGACATGTCCCCCTCCAGGGGCCTGGGCAGGGGTCTTCAGCACCCCCGCCCCCGCCACCACCAGGCAGCCTCATGCTCAGAGGGAACCCCGCCCCACCACCTCCCACAGATCATCGTGGGCGTGATCCTCCTGTACTACATCCTGGGAGTCAGTGCCTTAATTGGAGCAGCCGTCATCATTCTACTGGCCCCTGTCCAGTACTTCGTGGCCACCAAGCTTTCCCAGGCCCAGCGGAGCACCCTGGTGAGTGTCTGCAGGTGTGCACATGGCCCTTTTCCCCATCTGCACCCCCATGTGTCTGCCTGCTCCCACTCCCCTCACATGAATGGGTCTCCTCTTTGTTCCCTCAGAAGCCACCAAACAGCTCCCCCCACCCCATATTACAGTATCATTGATCTTGAGCAGGACACTGGGCCAGTGCAGGCCTCAGTTTCTTAGTCTGTGAAGTGGGTTAATGGAGAAGGCAGGGTACATCCCTGTGGGAGCCAGGGCTGGGCACTGTATGTGAAGCAAGGACCTTGACAGGGCTCCTTCCTCTCGGGTGGCGTGGGGGTGGAGGACACCTTCTCTGACTCGGGGACCTTGGCAGGAGTATTCCAATGAGAGGCTGAAGCAGACCAACGAGATGCTCCGTGGCATCAAGCTGCTCAAGCTATATGCCTGGGAGAACGTTTTCTGCACGAGGGTGGAGATGACGCGCAAGAAGGAGATGACCAGCCTCAGGGCCTTTGCCGTCTACACCTCCATCTCTAGTAAGTCCCCCACACCAGCCAGCTCTGGGTTCTCTTGTCTATAAGCTAGAGTAGGGTGTCAGGGTTTCTGGCCCCATTACGCACACACACACACACTCATGCACCCTAGGAGCAAAGTCAGATAGATGGGACAGGCAGCAGCTCCTTTGCTCCTAGGTTGGGGGTCGGGTACAGAAAGAGGGAGAGGTGGGGCTCATCCAGTCCAGAAAAGTCTCAAGTCTCTTGAAACAGAACCTCCCAGAAACCACAGTATTCTTCAGTCATTTTTCCAGTGACTATGTGTCTAGAGGCTGTTGGGCGGCAAGCACTGTGCTGTCCCCAAGACACAGTGATAAGAATGTCTGATTGAGGGACAATAGTTAGTGAATAAACAACAGCAGTTTTAAATGCTCCTAAGTGTGAGGACTCCTTTTTAATAAGTCAGACAGGACTGCCATTGCCCCGGGGAAGTTACAAGAGCGCTTCCATCTACCTGGGACAACGAAAAGGGGAAAACTTAGGTTTGAGGTCCTCGCAGGTGTAGGAATTAAGTTTACAATAAGTGGTTTGGGAACCCTCAAACCCAGAAAAGAGAGAAGATTCAAACTAGGAAAACTCCTAGGGTCCCAGCAGATACACCATTTTTCTAGAGAATGGGGGACTCCAGTGGAGAACTCTCCTGTTGATCAAAAAGCTAATAATAAGGAAATAAAAATCCACAAGAGAAAAATACACTACCAGAGAGTCAGCAATTGCCAAAGAAAAAAAAATAGAATTAGTCCCTCAATACCTAGAGATGATAGAAAAGTCTGAAAGAGATTGCAAGGTAAGTATGCGTAAAATAATTAGAGATACAGACAAGTATACAACCCACAAGGCAAAATAGGAAAGTATCAGGGGAAAAGAGAACCAAAGGAACCTGCAGAAAGTAAATATTTACTTAGTGAAATGAAGTCAGTGGACAATAGTCCCAGGGCTTCTGCAGGTCAGGTGACTGATGGACTCCTGGCCCAAGTGTATCTCTTAGTTGGTCTCGAGATTCCAGGCACCCACCCTGTGGTGGTGATTTCCCGGTGCATGACTAGATGTCAGTATTCAGCAGGTGGCAGACCTCACATAGCTTGCTGACCTGTCAAAGCACTATTCTGGTCAGAAGGACCAAGAGAAAGGCCCAACGAGTATAAAACCAAAAAAGAAGCAAGAAACAACTTAGTTTTCAGTTAAATGAATGAACATAGCTAGAGAATTTATGAATGAAAAAATAGATCTGTGGAAAAAATGTGGCAAAGAGAAGTAAATAGAAAATGTTTTCTGCAAGTTGGGAGAGCGGTTTTACAAAGAGGAAATCGAGGCCCAGAGGGAATGTCATTCTGAGGTCACTCCTGAGACTCGAAATATAACTGCCTGAGTCTCTGAACTCCCAGCTTCATGATTTTTTTCCACAGAGAGCTGGGAACCTGTGTGGGGTGAAGAAGCATTAGGACATGATGGAACATGAATCTCAGACTTTTTTCTCTGAATGGACTCTGATGGGTGTGGGAAAGAGGGATGGACACTACTGACCATGTCCGCCAGCTGAAGTGAAGAGACACACCCATGGGGTGACAGGTGGTGGGGCAGAAGTGGAGGGTGCCCTGGATGTCACCAGATAGGTTCCTGAAGCATCTGTGTGTTACTGGTGTTCATACTTCCTGGAGAGAGGCCCCGGTGGAGCCAGGTGGCCACCATCCAACCTGAAGGTTCTCGCAGGGAAGTGCTCACAGTCAGGGAGCAACCCAGGTGTCCTGCTTCCCTTTGTCCTGCCAGACCACTGTCTCTTGTACCTCAGGCAGGGATTCTGGTCCAGTAGCAGTGACCAGGCCACACACGGCACCTGCCATGACATCTTTCTGCAGAAAGTCCTGCTAAGAGCCTATTTTCTCAGAGTGGAGCTGTGAGCATGATAGGTGAATTCTTCACCAAGTCACTCCAGGTTCCTGCTCTCTCCCTTTTACCCTCATCCCTGGCCCTGTGTACTCCATAGGATGCAGAAATTGGGAAGGAATATCTGGGGAGCTAGAGAGACCACTGCCAATGTCCCAGGCCCTCTTCAACCTCCTCTCTGCCAGCTCTGCCTGCCCCGCACTGTATATGGTCCCCTGTATGGACTTACAGACACCTCAGCGTTGGGAACAGCTGTGAGGTGGGGGAGGGCTTTCCCCCACAGCTAGGTGACCTCTCCCAGCAACATGTCAAGGTAGGGTAAGGCAGGGTCACTGTTGCTGCAGTGAGAGGGAGGGAAGGGAAACAGCAAGGAAACCGGGGGCACTGGGTCCCCTGGCAGTAACATAAGGGCAGTCTCAGGTCATATAGATGGGAACCGGTAGTTTGCTCCTAGTGTGTATGCTCTTTTCCTACATTCCAGACTGTAACCTGAGACATGTATTCCTATGTAAGCAACATCATAGGTGCCTGGGTTCTCAGGTTAGTTGACTGAAGTCTGGTCACTGAGACCAGCCCTCAGAAGGCAAGCAATCGCTTTGGGTAGGGCCTGGGGTCAAAGAACCGGCAGAAAGGAGATTCCTTGTTTTCAGCAGCTAAGATGATTCTGGAAGGAGTGGAGGGCTCTGGAGACAATCAAAGATCTACCCAGGGCCCCTCACCTGTCCAGGACTCAGCTAGCTAGAAGGATAAACAGAGCAGCCCAGGACAGTCCCTGGAAGAGGGCAGTGGGAAGGAAAGGGGAAGAGCGCTCCAGTAGAGCCATGAAAACTGACCTCTGTTTGCTCAGTGTTCCTCCTTCCTGGGGTGGATTTCTCTGTATTGGCTGGAGTGGGAGGGGGCAGATGGGGTGGTAGGGTTGGGGCAGATCCAGGCTGCAGGCATATGCTTTGAGTACATTTTCATTTGCCTCCTTCCGGACTTCCTGCCTTCTGCTCTGTCGCCAGGGATCAGGACACAGGTCATTAGGCTTGAGATAATGGGGCATTGCTTAGTCTCCCTGCTGGCGCCAGCCATGGGGTCCTGGAGTCATGTTTCCTGATGGAGCCCATCCTGATGCTGCCCGCAATGCTTGCAGACTGTCAGGCAGGCTATGTCACCCCAACATGGTAACTCGTCATCTGCAGTCAGCATCCCCGAGAGCTCCTGTGCATGGAGCCCTGAGCTGGTATGGGGCAGGGCAGGGAATTGAAAAGACAAGGGGGCCGGTTTCCCAGTCATCAAAATCCAGAACCAAAGAGAAAGAGATCTAAGTTACCAATGAGTTTTGGGTGAGCCCATCCCTGTGTGCCCAGCCCTGTGGCCTGCCCCTGGTAGGGTGGCCAGAGTTGCCAGGAACAGAAGATCAAAGGGGAAAAGGTGGAGGCAAGTACTGCAGCCATGCCCCTTAGAAGTCTGTTCTCTCTTTATTTCCTTGCAGAAGATGCCTAGCTCAGCTATTTAAGAGAAAATTTTGTAGGTGACAATGGAATCTTAGGTCCCACCAGACAACTATTTGTTCTGTCTTTTGTGTAGTACCTGGTCCAGAGCCTTCCTTCTGTGCCAGACTTTACTGAGCCCTGGGCTTCAAAGAGGAGCCAGGCTTGCTCCCTGCCCTCATAGTGTTGGGGAAACCATGCCATGAACAGTGGCCATGCAAGTGACCCATTCCATTCCCAATGCCGGCTTTCTCTTTTGTGGTACTCACCTGGCCCTGGCCTCTTGTGTCTTGTTTCTATTCATTGATTTAACTAATATTTATCAGGTCCCTACGATGTGCTAGGCCCCATGCTAGGCATGGGGGATGTCGAGGTGAGAAGAAATATTGGTCCCTAATTGCAAGTTGCTCATGGTCTAGTGGGGTAGCCAGACAACTGCGTTGTGAGTGACAGGAAGAGAAAGGGTATTCTAGGTGCGCACTAAGAGGTGTACACAGCCTAGATCTAGGGGTGAGGGGTGTCAAGGAAACCCTGTCAGAAGCAAAGGCCATTGCTGATGCTCGAAAAATGTCTACGTTAGTCAGATGAGGGAAGAATGTTCCAGGCGTAAAGGGCAGCTGTGAATTTGGTGAGGAAAGAGACCAAATCAGATCATGCACGACACTGTGTGCTGTGTTCAGGCCCCTGGGCTTTCTCCTGAGGAAGGGGAGCTGCTGAAGGAAAGATGTGTTTGCCATCTCTTCTAATCTTCTGTGTTCAGGGGTCTTACTTCTTCCCAGCTGGATCTGAAGCCTCCTTGGATAAATGTGACAGGCCTCACACCATATTCTGAAAAACCAATAGGCCCTGAACCGACTGTCATGGACAGGCTGTGGAGTGTGTGCAGGGTGGTGCTGAGAACCCCATTCACAGCGCCCTGCCCCTCCCTACACCCAGGGCCTGGCTGTTCTTGCAAGTCTTTTGCTCCTTCTGTCATCATTGGAGACCCTGACTCAGAACAGCCAATTTGCAGGGGTCAGGGGGTGACAAGGGCGACCTTCAGACCTTCCTTCTCCAGATTCTCTGAGCTTCTTCAATTCCTGCCCTTTCTCCCTCCAGCTGGTGTGGCCACAGTGGGTTGCCTGCTTGGGCAGGGAGGTGACTGAAGGAGAGTTGGGCAGGCTCATCCTTTAGGGAGAAAAATCGATCAGACCGAGGGGCCTCCTGCTGAGCCAACAGCAGCCACCCTTTAACTTCCCTTCCTTCCCCTCTGTTGTCTTCAGCCTGACTGTGGATTGAATGGGAAGTAGCCCTGTGAACTTCAAAACACATTTCCCCCTCCTGCAGGTGCAGCCTGCAGTTAAGTTACCCAGAGGCACAAATGGAGCTTCCTCCCTGACAGGCTTCTTCTGAAATATTTATGGCTGCTTTGGAAATGAAAAGCTCCCGGGTGTTTTGGTGCCAAATCAGCACCTACAAGGCCAAGCAGTAGCCTTGGGCCAAACCAGGAGGCATGTGTCATCTGAGCCTTGCTTTAGTTTCCGCTGTTTTTCAATTTGAGTTTTCAGTTGTTTTGTTTTTTGGGGGGTTGGGGTATGAAAAGTTGATACGGTTACTCACTATTTACCCCCCAGAACGCAGCACAAAGCCTGGAACAAGGGAGAACCTCAAAATAAAACTTTCAGTTGAGTAACTGAGGATATTTGGGGAGGGAGGAGGCTTTTCAGGCCTGCCTGCAAGCCATGAAACTGTTCCATCACACTTAGGCATCATTTTGAAATCTTCTCCTTTCACTAAGTGTTATTTAACATTCCTTAACATTCAGGATTTGAGCACCATCATTGTTTTATTCCTAGACTGGATCAAAGTGAGTCAGCCCACCCCATGCCAGAGCTGGGGAGAATCTATTCTTGGTCAGACTTCCTACCCCTTCACCACATTTAACATCTTACAAGGCCTTTAACGGTTCAGAGAAATGGCGACAAGACCTCAGCTGGGATGCCCAGGTTCCTTCCTTCACCCCACTACCCTCAATGAGGGCAAAGGGGGTGTCTCTGAGTCAAAAAGGGGCCAGAGCCTGGAGCACACCCAGATATCTAGGTCTCCAACGCAGACACCCCACTTTCAGCCATGTTCACCCCAGGGCCCAACGCGGTGGGGTGCTCTTCAGAGAGGCTTTTAAAACCAGCAGTAGGTACACCCTGGTGGCTTATTAGTTAAGTCCCCTACTGCAGGCCAGCATGGTTCACATACATCCTAAGGTTTGAGACCCAGGGCCACAGGAAACAACCCAGATGAACAAATACGTTTTTTTAAAAAGATGCTTCTTCCTCCTCACTCTTCCTGCCCTCCTGCCTGCTTGGCTTCGTTCCTGTCAGCACCTTTCCTAAAAAGAAAAACAAAAACAAGCAGCTAGTGATCCAGTTCCCCAGCCCCCACCCAGAAGAGGGCCCAGAGCTCCCTCCCAGCAAGAGACGAGGGAAATGGAAAATTGCATTTTCATTCTTGAGCATCTCCAAACAACAGCCAGAACAGGGCAGAAATTAATTATATCATAAGCATTCTCCATGTTGCTCCATCAGCTTTGGAATGCTCATTTTTTAATTTATTTATAGCTTATCTCATTCCTCAAAAGAGCTCAGGCAGCTGCAAGAATAAAGACCATGAAATAGAAAAAAATATAAATTTTAAAAATCATGACTAGGGACAACAGGCAGTAGAACAAAATACTAATTAGCACCAGGTTTTTTATTGCAAAATCTCCCCTAGAGTTGATTTGTCCCATTTACTAAAGCAGTCTCTTTTGTCCGATGTTTGCAGTTTATTCTGTCTCGGGTGTTGGGTTGCTGTGGTGTGGTTCTGTGTTGGTGACAGTTGGTTCTGCAGCGAGCAATGTCTTACTAAGGGTTCTGTGCTTCTCTTGCGTGATTGTTCACCATAAAATCCCAGGAGAGAGATTACCGGATCAAAGCCTTGGACTTCTGCATGACACTAACTCCACATGGCTAGATGGCTTTCCCAGAGAGTCTAACCAATTTACAGCCTAACCCAGGACCTACGCTTTAGCTGGGAGTTGAGGCCTGAAAGTGTGGACGGGGTCTTGGCCTTGGGTATGGAGCTCAGTGATGATGCATGGATGCTTTCTAAGGTTTGAGTCCCAACCTAATTAGGAGATTAGCAATTATCCCTCTAATTGACGGGGATGGGTAGGAAGGCCCAGAAGAGAGTGTCCTGCCCTGAGGGAGTTCTCTGGAATAACTGACTCTGGAGGAAAGGGATGAGGCTAGTTTGTGTATAGAGCTAACTGGTTATCTTGATCAAGGACCCAGACCTGATGGGCATCCACCTTCCACCACTCCTCCCCAGACATTTATGGCTTTGCTATGCCCTATGTCTCAGACCTGGGTCCCATATACTATAGGAAAATCAATCGTATTGATATGCCAGAGAAAATGAAGGAGGACTGTGGTCCTGTGCTGGGCTCCTGGAGACCATGGAGCCTTCATCAGGAAAGGCAGTTAAAGCAGCCTTAAGTGCATTGTCGGTGTTAATGAAAGAGATTAGCAGTGTTCCAGCCATATGCTTTAATGAGGCTGGGTGCTCTCCCACAGCAAGAGAGCCTGTGTCTCCCCATCAAATTAGGAATTCCCCAAAGATAGGCACGGTATTTTTCCTATCTGCCTGGGGACTCCATAGAGGCATGTTCCCTGTCTCCCATCATATCTGGGGCTTCCTGGGAAGATAGTTCCTCTCAGACTGGCATTCCCCTGAGGGCAGAGGCCATGTTCTTCCACCCACAGTGGGTCCCATGTCCAGCATACACTGAATACCAGCAGGCACAGGATTCTGGAGTAAGTGGACAGTTTGCCTCTTGGAATGGTTTTGATCATCTGGACTTCTTAGAGTGTTAAAGACTTCATCACACATTAGACAGGGGTTGTGTTCGCAGGCTGCTGAACCTTTGGCCTCTGGCTCCTGGCTCTTTCTGCTTCAACTTGATCAGTTACAGACCTCGACTCCTTTCTGGGTGGGTCTGGAAGAGACTGCTGGAAATGAGGAGAATGAGAAGGGAAGGTAGCATCTAGGGTGGTCATCTCTTACTCTAGAAGGGCTGCTCTCTCTGGAAGTTCAAGCCAAGGGTCAGGGCTTTCTCCGGCATCTCAGCCCTGGGGCTGGGGCAACAGCGATGCCCTGTGGAGCAGAGCTAAGCTAGAAGTTCAGGATGATATTCAGGCAGCTCTTAGGGCTCACAGCCTGTCCCCTACATTCCCTCCTCTCACCTGGGAGAGAGCTAGAGTGTGTGAACAAATAAGTACAAGTTTACAAAAATCAGATAGAGAAGGCTGTGCCTGGTTTGTGACATAGAGCTTCTAAGTAATAGCACATCCCCCCTAAATCCAGCTCTCTTTGCATTCTGGGTCCCTCTGAAGCCTGAAGACCACACAAGGAAGGGACCTCTGTTAGAGCAAATCAGCTGCCCCGCCTGGGCATAGTCTCTAAGCCTTAGAGGAAGGGAAGCCCTGTGTTAAGTTGTCCTTAGTCACTAATATCTTGGTGTGAATGAGTTCGAATGCTTCCCAAGAGCCATGGGAGATTGGAAGCATCTCAGAGAAGGTTTGGTGTGGGGAATACAAGGACCAAAGGCAGAGGAAAGAAGAGCAACTTGGTGACTTCAGAAGCACCTGTGTGGTCTTGCAGTTGACCACAGACAGCCAGCTCTCCTGTCCCTTCTCCACCACTCCTTTACTCTGTCCACGTGGAGCAGAATAAGAGCACATAAACCTCAGAGTTCTGCGACAAGAGTCCTGAGGGAATCAGTAAGAAGCAGGAGGTGCCGCAGGGCTAGGACTCTGTCCCTCAGCTCCCCCTCCCCAGCTCCCCACCACAGCTGCGGGGAAAGACCCCACCGGCTACACTGCCTCTAGACCAACCTGGGCGGCTTCATTTTTCACTGTCTCATTCCTCCCACTAAATTCCATGTGCTTCCTCCGCAGTTTTCATGAACACGGCCATCCCCATTGCAGCTGTCCTCATCGTAAGTGGATCCTTTCTCCAGGTCTTGGTGGGGAATGGGAGGAGGAGGTCCAGAGTGAGAGGCTGCCCAGGGCTTGACCCTGCTGCTCTGGAGCTTCAGAGATGGCTCAGCAGTGGGGCTGAAAATAGGGTGAGGGATTGAAAATCGATACAGGCAGCAAGTCCCAGGCAGAGAAGGGAACTCTGTCACTAGGCCTGGAAGACCTGAGGTCTTTAGAGAAATTAAACTTCCTTTTTAAAATAGCCTTCAAGCTTTTTAATTATAAAAGTGAAACATGTTTATGGTAGAAATGTTGGGAAATTCAGAAAAGAAAGCACAAAGAGTTTAAATCACCCACAATTCATTGGCAACATCTTCAATGCATTTCTTTCCAGTCTTTTTTTAAGGCACATAATGTGACATTTTTACCAAAATAGGATTTTACTGCTTATGCAGCTTTGGAACCATCTTTGTGAAATTTAAGAATATGGCACCAACAAATTCTCCACGTTACTGAACATGACCATTGTCGTTTTCTAAAGCGATTTTGACCAAAATATATGTGTGAGCTCAGCTGCGCAGACAAGCAGGATGCCCCTACAGAAAGGCCTGGACCCCGTCCTGCCTTAAGCCCCTTCAGCCAAGGCTCCTAACCTTGGTTTCTATGATGGTTTCAGTTCTTTAAAAAGATGCCTTTGTTTCCCCTGGGCTCGTGTTTCTGAGTGGTGGCGGCGAGTTCACAGCCTGGAAGGCACACTTGGGAATTGACTTTTGACATGATTAATTGGGCTGGTTCCTGGGCTGGCTCTCTGGGGAAATCTGGGGAACAGAGGTCACTGAGCCAGGCACAGAGAGAGGGCGGTTATAATGACCATGTTTACATTTTCCTGGACTCAGGACTGCTGTCTGAGGAGGGGACAGAGCTGACATAACCCGAGGTCTCCTCCCTGGTCATTGCTGGCAAGGAGGGGGCAGGACAGGGAGGCAGCGGCTCCTTCCCTCCATCCTGACGTCCTGAACTTGCTGAGATGTTTCCATGAGATGACATGAGGGTGGTGAAGGTGTCTCTAACCAGAGTCCCGTTAGGTCTCCTGTTTCAGCTCTGGGCCCCCTGTTTCCTTCCCAGGGCCTGGGTGCCACCCTTGTGGGAGGGACTCTGTGCTCAATCACACCATCTCACTTGCGCCTCTGTCCACAGACCTTTGTGGGCCATGTCACCTTCTTCAAAAAGGCTGACTTCTCGCCTTCGGTAGCCTTCGCCTCCCTCTCCCTCTTCCACATCCTGGTCACACCGCTGTTCCTGCTGTCCAGTGTGGTCCGGTCTACAGTGAAAGCTCTAGTCAGGTGAGAGGAGGCGCCTCAGGTGCACTGGATGGGCAGCTCAGGGGGCAGCGCCAGGGTCAGCTCCCCTAGTCACTTAGAACCACACTGCTGAGTCCCAGGATACACCTCCCAATGACCTGGCCTCCCTAAAGCTGCTCACGGTTCCTCAGAGGGACACAGACCAGGTGTGAATTCTCTCCACACCCTCCACTAAAAGGAACTAGCCAACTTGCTTACATTCCTCCAGGAGGAAGGATCTCAATGTCACCTCTCAGACAACTCTGTAAAAGTAATTCATCATTGAGCCAAAATTTGGTATAGCCTCATAAGTTCTACCTACTAGTCCTACTTCTACCCTCCAGAACCACCCGAGTGAACACCATACCCTCCACCACATGGCAGCCCCCTCATATTTCAGATGTCCACGGAATCTTAGTTTTCCCGAGGCTGAACATCCCCTATTCTTCCCAAGGGTCCCAGAGTCACATCCCCGATCAGTGGTAGAGCACAGGGACCATCCTACCATAGCTATCACCCTCTTGGGAATGAAAACACTGAAGGAAGAGAGCTAAGGCTCTGGCTGGAGAATTCCAGAGCCAGAGTGCGAAGGTCTCCTTGGGCCTCTGAATTTGCTCTTTCTCAAATAGGACTTTCAACCTTGAGGCAAATGACATCCCTGTCTCAGGGGACCTGGGAAGTCCTAGGTAGCTGACAGGGAGGAGTAGTTGTTGGAATGAAGTAGCTGATGGAAGGAGCAAAGAACACAGGGAAGCTCTGGGAGGAGTTCCAGGTTAGAAGGGGGCATAGTGGTGGCCAAAGGAGGCGCTGACCCAGGAGTAGCTGGCCAGAAATAGATTTACTCCCATTTCAGAGTCAGCTGTGCCAACTCAAGTTTTACTGGCCATGGCATAGTGATGTCTAAGGGTTCCCCCTCACCCCCACCCCAACTCTAGCCCTGTGACACTGTGTAGAAACCAAAGATTCAAGAAAGCTGCACGTGTTGGGAATCTCTTGCCTGCTCCGCAAGCATTTCCGTAGGCAAACTCTCCTAAACTCACTCACCAGCTAGCTGAGGCCTTTTTAAAGAGGAAAATTAGACTCTTGGGTTAAAGGTGGGAGCAGGACACACCCTGAAGCTTTACTGCAAGGCCAGCTCCCCATTCCCGCTTGAGAGGGTGCTGGAGCAGGATGGACACAGGGTGGTGTGGGGAGGCTGTGGTGGGGAAGTTGGCTCTTTGCCCCTGGTGGGGCAGGGGCAGTGGAGCTCAGAACCAACCCCAGGGTCACAGCTCCTTCAGAGCCCAGACTGGTCTGGCCTTGAGAATCGGAGGGTTTGTCTAGCGCCAGGCCTGTTGGACATTTAGCAAAAGGGAGGAGAGGGACATACAAACAGTTCTCAAGCTTCCCCAGACCGCTTCTTCCTGCTCCTGAGATGAGAGAAAATGAACCAAGAGAGTGAAGCTTCTGGAACCTCCTCCGGGCTATAGAGAAATTCTGGGGTTGGGAGGAACAAAAAGCTTCCTCCTAAATTGGGAATATCCATCCCCCAGCAGAATTATATAATAGGGATGAAATTATGTGCTTACAAAAGTATTTAGCATAGTACCTGGCATGCAGTACATGCTCAGTAAGTATTAGTTATTATAAATAACTAATTCTGATCCTAGCCAGCCTTAACGCCTGAACTCCGATAGTGACTGATAAAGCTCGTACCAGTCACCCTTTATTCTCATAACCGAAAAATAACCAATTGACATGAAATTAGCCCTAAAACAACGCAATCTCACCCTAACCCAGACCCTAACCTAGTCCAGCTGACTAGTCGACCCTAATAAATTATACTAATAAATCCACTGCCGCCCACCGTGGGATGCCGGCTGGGTGTTTGCCTCCAGTGGAAGCCAACCTCAGAACCTTCTCAGAGCTGTTCTCTCTCAGGCAGCCTTCCTCCTCTCCCCTCCCCTCTGTCCCTGTGCTTACTCTGCAGTGTACAAAAACTGAGCGAGTTCCTGTCCAGTGCCGAGATTCGAGAGGAGCAGTGTGCTCCCCGGGAGCCCGCACCCCAGGGCCAAGCCAGCAAGTACCAGGCGGTGGTGAGTCCCTGGGGCAACCCTTGCCATGGCCAGCGTTCTTCTCTAAGGCCTGCAGCTTATGTCCTGCTGGCCTGCCTCAGCCTCTCCTCACAGGAAGGGGTGGGGGGTGGCCCCTTCCTGGGACAGCGCCCAACCTCCTCCTGACTAACCGCAGCCCCTCAAGGTGGTGAACCGCAAACGTCCAGCCCGGGAGGACTGCCGGGGCCTTGTGAGCCCACTGCAGAGGCTGGTCCCCAGTGCGGACGGGGAGACAGACAACTACTGCGTCCAGGTGAGTCCCAGACCCCACACCCCCACGCCTCATCACCCATCACCATCTCCAGGAGGGAGCTCAGCACCTGAGGGGCCCGAGAACTGTATACTGAATCTTCTGCCTGGGAGGCCACCCTGCCTGCCTGAAGGGTCCAGAAGAGTGCCCAGACCAAGCACAGTCCTTCCATTTCACTGACTAGAGCCACGTGCAGTCTTCCTCTCAGGACAGTGCCTCAGGCAGGGGTCAGCATGAGAAGGCCATTCCTGCACTCCCGCACCTGCCTGGACATGATCAGGGGCTAGAGTCATGCTTCCTGACTTTCATGGATGAGGGGCGGCAAGGGACTCCTTACACTGAGAACCCAGCTGCCTTTCTGTGCTCTCCGGGCGGTGGGTGTGCCAATAAAGATCATCGGAGGCTTCTTCACATGGACCCCCGATGGAATCCCCACGCTGTCCAACATCACCATCCGTATCCCCCGAGGTATGGCCCCACTCACCCCTCCATCATGGTTTGGGAGTGTCCCCCCTGATCATGTCTGAACTGTCCCCTTCCCATGTCCCACCGCATGACATGGAAAGAAAAAGAAAAGTCAGCTTTACTGAGTACCTGCTCTATGCACACTCTGGGTAGGTGCTCTAGATGTAAACCCTAGAGGGAGGTGGGCTTCATCCTTGAGGGGCTCAGGTGAGAGTGTAGCCACAAGGACGGGGAGAGAGAGCAGGCTTGCTGTCAAATCTTTCATGTAGACAATGTGGCTGCTCCACAAATGAAGAGCAGACCTGAGTAGCCAGGACAGGCGTCATGAAAGAGGAGGTGCTGAGGATTGAGCAGGGTCCCTCGGGCCTTGAGTCATGGGGGTTATTCTGGCAGAAGCACCAGCATGAGCCAAGCATGAAGACGAGATGAAGGTAGGACCCAGGGCGGCCCTTGTTGCGACCATGCGGAGCTGACTTCACACCAGAGAGGAGAGTTCTGTTGGGGGGCAGCCAGTGTTACAAAGGGGTGGGAGATCTCTGGTGAGGAAGGAGCTGGCAGCCAGAAGAGGAGGTAGGTTTCCAGAAGAAAAGTTTCAAAGAGGGAAAAGACTCCCTGAGGGAGTCTAGATCAGAGGAAACTAACAGGAGCCCCAGGTCAGATATATCTGTCTTTCTGGGTGGTAATGGTTTGCACTGCCTCCTGGCCCCTCTCCCACTAGCCACCCTCCTTCCCTGCAGGACAGCTGACCATGATCGTGGGACAGGTGGGCTGCGGCAAGTCCTCGCTCCTCCTTGCCACCCTGGGGGAGATGCAGAAGGTCTCAGGGGCTGTCTTCTGGAACAGGTAATGAATGCATTCCCTGAGTTCAGCTAATGGAGAGACTAATGGTGGGCAAGCGGCAGCCCTCCTTCCGCCCATCCTTCTCAGCTGAGGATGCCTAATGCATGTACTGAGTGGGCACTATGTGTTCGATGCCCTCAATAAATGCAGTTCATTGTCATACTCATCATCAACATTTTTGTTTCTTAAAACCTCATTATGTGCCAGGTACTTTGCTCAGTCCTCTGCATGCATTATTTCATAAATCCTTGTGACAACCAGCAAGGTAAGTACTGTGAACAGTTCTCATTTTGTTATCTTTAGCCACACCCCCAGCCCTGGGTCATGAACCCAAGTCCACGACTTGCATAGCCTGTGCCTTAGCCCCGAATCACAGAGGGGTCTCTCTCACTTTATAATGAAGGTTAAAGTACTTGGCCCAGTTCACCAGCAGCAGAGCTGGAATTCAAACTGTTTGACTCCGTACCCCATGCTCGAGCTGCTGCTCTTCTTTCAAGTGTGGGGAATTGCATTGCAAATGTGGGTTCGGGCTTGTTTCATCAGCAAAGCTGACACAGGCAATTCCAATTCCAGTTCCCTGGGTGGATAGACTAGCCAGAGATAACCGCAGACAAATGAGGATTTCTCGGCAAAGATCGCTATCTTAATTAAAGAGCTAGGACCCCAGACTGGGCCATTTATGCCCACCTACTTGCTAAAAGCGCTTAACCGAAGTCAATAAAAGATACACATCGAATCGCAACTTTTTCAACATAAAAAGGAGCTGAGTAATAAGGAGGACATAAAAGGTGCTCAGAAACCTGAGCAAATGACAGTTTATGCAGTCAGCATGAAACCTGACTTGGAGCTCCCCAAGGGAAAGAGGGACCTGACGGAGATCGGTCATGGTCATCGAAATAAAAGTCAGAACTGATTCAGCAGAAGGGAAAGCTTCTCCTAACAATCGTTTTCAGGGAGTGGGGGGCTGCAGGTGACTGTGGGGGTGAGATTGTCATTCAAGAGATCAGGTTTTTCCTAAGTATGAGTGCACAACTGAGCAGAGAAAGACCCTGGGTCCGATGTCTGGAACATGTTTGTAGTCCTATTTCCTGCTTTACTGACTGCCCAGAACGGGGCATCCCTAAGCGGGCACATTTCCTTGGAAGGGAAATATGGGCAGGCAGGCGAGTCCCTTGGGATTCCCATAATCTCAGTATCTGAAGCCTTCATTCTATCAGGTAATGTAGTATGTTTGGGGGCAGAGGCTCTCTTTGTCCACTCCCCATCTCAGTAGGGGATTTCTCAGTATAAATGGACAGAGAATACTCAGACATTGAGTTTGAAGTCACTTTGTCAGTCCCTTATACCCACTACCCCTCAGGGCTTTGGAATGACAAGGCTTTGCCTGCTGGCTGACAGCGGGTGTCTTAAACAGGCAGTGAACTCTAAACTGAAGGAAGCAACCAGTATTAATTGGGCATCTGGTCTGGCCCAGGCTCTTTGCTAAGTGTATTCCAAGTGTGATCTCTTTGAGGACTTCCATTGAGCCTAGAAGGTGGCGGTTATCACCCCATTTCATAGAAATAGGACCTGAGGTTCAGAGAGGTCGGGTGACTTACTGGTCAGCACGAGGAGCAGGGGCCCAAGACCTGCTCTTTTCCTCCAGCCTGACCACTGCCTTTACTGGGGTCTCATGAGATCTAGTTCCAGGCGTTATTTTCCAAATTCCATGCAGAGACAAGACTGGATCCAGGCCTGCTCTCAGGGGAGGCTTTTCCTAGATGGCATTGTAGAGTCCATAGGCTGAGCTGCCCCTGATCCGCCTGTCTGTGCCCCACTCAGTGAGTCAAATCCCTTCTGAATCTACTTCTTCGGCCCCACTTGTTTTTAAATTGTGCTTCCCAGATACTGGGTTTGGTTTGGTTTTACCAACTGAAGGCTGTGGCCACCCTACATAGAACATGTCTGTTGGCATCATTTTCCAACAGCATATACTCTGTGTCACATTTAACTAAGGTATGCATGTAAGGTTTTTCTGGGCTCCGTGAGGAGAAAATTTCAATCAGACAGAAAGCAGAATAGTCAGGGCTTTATTGGACTTTGCGCTCCCGGGCGAAACTCCCAAGTCCGCAAAATGGGCCTGGGGAAGTCACGCGCAGAACAAAGGGGTACCGGCTCTTTAAGCAGAGAAATTTCGCGGGCTTCCCATATCGCGATTGGGGATTGGCCCCGTGAATCCAGGTGTGGGGGTCGCATCCCTTATTCTGACGTCATCCACCTTTTTCCCCCCGGGCTTGGCCTCCGGGCATGCCCGCCGTCCCGTCTTTCTGAGCCAGCCTAAAAATGCACACTAGTTTTTTTAGGCACAATGCTATTTATTGAACAGTTAATAGACTACAGCATGATGCAAACAACTTTTATATGCACTGGGAAACCAAAAAAAAAAAAAAAATCTGTATGACTTGCCTTTGGACAATAGTCACTTTCTTGCAGTAGTTTGGAACCCAGCCTGCACTATCCAAAATGTGCCTATAGTGAGACTACCTGCTGGTGTGACTCCCCACCATGACACTGCACTCCAGGCATTTTGTGAATAGCATGGTGTCGTCTACAAAGGAGAAGACCTGGCACTCGCCTGCAGGCAGCTCACAGGTAGCTCACAGGTTCTGGGTGGACAGAGACTGCAGAAAGAGCCCTAGGGCATGGAGGATCCCTGGTGAGGTTTCTGTGGGCTGAAGAGTTCTGCAGCAGCCCTGAGCAGATCTTGTCAGTTGGGGCTCCGTTTCTCAGGGAGATCCATGTGGCTCCCAAATGCTCAGTTCAGTAAAGCCACCTGCCCCTGCCTGGCTCTCTGCTTTGATGTAACTGTCAACGTGGGAATTTGCAAACTCTCCTTAATCTCTAAGAGGAAAGCATTTTGATAAAAAGTCAATATTAGCAGGTACACTTTGGTGAAATTCTTTCCCTGGAAATAAAAGATAGGGCCATTAGTATCCACAACAGAATGAATTTAAATGTCCCCAGGGAGCCAGCAGGAAGCTGAGGCCTAGGAAAGCATTGGGGGTGGGGAGGAAGGTCCTACCTTCTGATGAGAGTTGCAAATCAGCCTGGCTTGAGCTCTCTGCTGCCCTTGTTCCCACCACCTGCTGAGGCTTCCACATGTAAACTATTTATTTTGGTCTGTGCCCACTAGGAGGCCCACTGCTTGTCCTGGGTCTGTCTCAGAACGCTGCTACCATGGTGGGGGGTTGGAGGCTGCTCTTAAAGACCACTGGTGCCCTAGGAGGTGAGAAATTGGCTCCTCCCAAGAACTGCTCTGTAGCCGAATCTGTCCTTACAGTTCCTGGAGTCTGAGGAATTGGGGTCAGGGACTCAAGTGCACCCTAGATTTCCTGATGGAGGTAGGCAAGGTGAGATGGTGGGCAGATAGAAGAAAGGTCACTGTGTGGAGGTGAGGAGCCAGAATGGGCAGCCAGGTGGTCTTTGGTTGTAGTTCTGACTCTACCACTTGGAAGCAGTGTGACCTTGGGCAGGATGCTTCACCTCTCTGAGGCTCACTTTCCTTCTCTGGACCATGAGAAAAACTCTTTCCTCATGGGACTTGAATTTCAGATGTGTTAACTGGTCCTAATTTCCGTTGGGAAAGGCGATTGTAGGTGAAAAGTAATGTTTCAGGGCAGCAACAGGCTTGTCTGGGGGCAGGGTGCATGCACCGTGGAGCCTATGGTCCCAACCTCTTCGGGCCTCAGTTTCCACGTTTTCCCTTTTCATTTGGTGCAAAGGCCTTAAATGAGTGTTGGGGCCAGTAGATTCCTTCTCTGCCTGTTCCTTTGGAATCAAGAAGCACTGAACTAAAAACATGACTCCCCCAGCTCTCCAGCCCCTCCTTCCCTCCAACCAGCTACCATCTCTACAAACTCTATTTATAATGCATTCTCCCAGTGTCACCGTGAACTTTGTACCATCGCTTTATAATGGTGGTGCCAGTTTTATAGATAAGAAAGGAGAGGCTCCTTTAAATAGAGGGGCCAACAGAAGACTTCACAACCCGTGAGTGGGGAAGCCCACAGATTCAAACCACAGAACCTGCATTCTTCCCTGTCTCTTCAATGCCTGCCCTCCTCTTGTGCTGCCACTCTTCCTAGAATAGCCTGCTTCCAGCCCCTCTGCCTGTCCCCGTTCATGGTTCAGCTTCGCTGCAACTTCTGTGAGCCTTTCCTCACTTTCTCAGAAGACTTCCTCCTCCAAGCTCCTTGAAAAATCACATTTTGTTTCTAATTGTAAAAGAGAATACGTAAATAAGAAAAGACACACAAGTACAAAGAAGATAAAATGCCCATCACCCAGAAGTTACCACTCTTTCCTCTAAGCATTTGCCTTTGTGTTTGTGTGTACTTCCCTGCCCCACCCCAAAGGTCTGTAGTACTCTCTTGCTCCAACTTTTCTTTGGGGCCTGTCTCTTCCTCTTCTGACCCATCTGATTGGCTCCGCCAGACTGTGAGCCCCTTCAGGGCCAGCCCTCCACCTGGGTTCGGACTGGTGCGCACACAGCCAGCTCATAGCTGACTGGAGGGAAGGATATGGGACTGGAGCACTTGAGGAGGCCTGGGATGTTGTCTTTTCATCTAGTGTTTGGTGCCAAAGGTGCAGGCAGAGGGGAGGGATCAGATACCCTTAACACTCACTTGAGACTCTAACAACCACTGAGAGAAAGTGTGTACTTCATGCACCGTCTTTACTTTTCAGATTACAACACACACGCAAAGCGTTGGGGAAGGCTGGGCCTACATTGGAAAGAGAAGATCTGGATTCACAGCCCAGCCTCCCCTCTTCCTAGCCATGGAATACTGGGCAAGTTATGCAGACTCTGAGCCTCAGTTCCCCCATCCGTAGAATGGGGAGACTAGCACTTCTTTACAGGTTGTTATGAGGATGAAGGGGTGCACACAGCCAACTTTACACAGACCTTGGTATGAGGAGAGCCTGCAATGAGCAGGAGTCCCCTTCCTTACTTCTTAAATGATTAATATGTTAGTTTGCAACTTCTATCTGTTACAAATCTGTCATGTGTAAGCACTGTGGGCACTGGAAAAAATGTTCTTCTTTAAAGTCCCACTGGAATTTAAAAGACTTACACGGGAGCTGATCAGAGAGGAAGGTAGAGTCGGTTATAAAGGCTAATTGAGCAACCCAGATGCAAACTGAGTTAGGACCCTGAGAGCTCATTGTGTGCTGTGTCCTCGGGGAAGCTGCTAATGTGCTTTCCTCCTAATAAATAACTGCCTTTGTAATTCTGGAAGCCTTCAAGCCAGGAAGATTCCAGAGATAAGCTTATCTGGGCTGTGACTACAGACTTGCAATTTGTAAGCTTAGGTTTCTAGCCTATCTCATGTTCCCACCTTGTCCATAAATTGCAGGCTTCTGGTGGTGAGGGAACAGAAGGTTAGGTGATTGAGAGAATGAAAGAAGATCACAAAGATCAGAGAACATAATCCCAGGGGACTGACTATCACATACCCACCAGGGGCTCCATTCAGTTCTGCCCCTCAGCAAGGGTCAGAGAGAAATTTCATCAGGCTTCTTTCTGTCTCGGTTTTGTCCACCCTAGTTTTCTTGACAGGAGGGCATTTATCAGAGGGGAGAAGTCACAGGGCAGTAATGTAGCCGGAGTTGAACAGATCTCTTCTCTGCAACTTGCTGATTATGTGACTTTAGCAAGCTACTTAGCCTCTCCGATCCTGTCCTTTTTGCGCTATACAGTGGAGACATTCAAACTAAACCTCCTTTGTATGGTTATTTTGAACTTAAAAGGGATAATATTGTTGCAGTATTTGTATTACAGTGCTTATAAAAGTTAAAAAAAAAAAAAAGTTAGCTGGTTTTAGCACCGTTAAAGTAAGAGCTATATGGAAACAGGGCTGATTGTTTTTCCCTCAATGTACATGTCAGAAGTGCACGTTTCATTGGCAAGAGGCTGCTTCTAGAAGGTTGAGCAGTAGCCTGGGGCAGAAGAAAGAGCACTGGCAAAGTGGGTACCAAAATTCAGATCACTTCACACACTGCTTTTCAGAAATGTTTTTCACTAAAACCCACAATATGAAAGACATTCTGCATCACAGATCACTACATTCATGCACTGAGAGATTAAAAGAAAAACTTTCACAAACGTGCACATCTTGACAACATACAGTGCACACTGATTTTTTTTTTTTTTGAAGAAAAAGTGCAGGCAAAAATGAAGGTGAGTAGGCAGGCAGGCAGGGAGAGGAGAAAGAAGCATTTTATTTTTATTTATTTCTGTTTAGTTGTTCACATTGGTAGTTTCCCCCCGGGCCTGAGACCTGAATCCAGACGTGTTTGGCCTGTGTGCCTTCGGAGGCAATTGACCTAACCGCTACTCCGCCAGAGCGTGCCAATATTTACTTTATTTTTTTTTTAGTATGGTTGCAATTCATGTATTTCATACGCAGTTATTGAGTCCCAATACACAGCTTGAAAACATTACAAAGAATGATATGACCTTGGGAAGGTCACTTTCCTTTTAGCTTTCCCAGCTATAAAAGTCTTGATCCACTCCCAGCCTCGCTGCTGGCTCAGTGCCAGGGACTCTGGGTAAGCCCTTGTTATTGGAGGGGGCCCACCTATGGGAGGTGACTATGGGAAGGACTGAGATTGAAAAGAACAGTTACACCAAGAAAAGCACTTGGGGACCCTGGGAATGGTGGGAGGCATGGGGGTCATGGGGATTGCTTCTCCCCAAAGACACAGTAAGATGGAGAGAAATGCAAGGGAATGGGGTTAACTGACATTGCTCTCTCCCATTTGTGCTCCAGCAGCCTTCCTGACAGCGAGACTGGAGAGGACCCCAGGTACAGCTCCTTGGAACTGGTTTGGAAGTGGGTCCTGGACAGGCAAGGGGTGTGGGAAGCTGATTCAGGGGAGTGAAACTTTCAGAGGTGTGAGACCCTGTAAGGCATGCAGTCTCAAAGAGGGTGAGGCACGGGTCTTAGGGAAGGAAAAGACACAGACTTGTTGCAATGGTGTGTAGTCTATAAACAGTGTATTAACATTTCATGGTGGAGAGTCAGAACATAGATTAGTGGTTGCCAGGAACTGCTGGGAAGGGAGAAAGGGAGTGATCACCAATGGGCACGGAGTTTCAGAGAAAATGTGAAGGAATCAGATCATGGTGATGGTTGGACAAACCTGTGAATACAGTAAGAACCACTGAATTAGAAAATTAATGTGGTAGGGAAAGACAGTTAAAACTCTGTCTTAAAAAGCCGTAGGGGTGGTCGTGAAAAAGAAAACTGAGAAATACAGCTGTAAGAAGACAGGCCAGATTTTGGTCTTGTTGCTTTACATTTCCTGTCCAGGTCTAAGAAATCCAAGAGAAATGTATTAAGGAAGCTCTGAGACCCTCTGGAGATACCTTGGAGGGTGTGTGAAGTCAGGACTGGGAAAGTTTGTAAATGAGGTTAAACTTCTGGCCTTTGCTCTCCAACGTCCAAGAGGCTTCCCTCCCCTGTGTTTTCTCTGTCCTTTCTCCCACCTTGTCCCCAAGAGCCAGGGTGTGATGACAGGCCCAGCCTGTCATGGTTCTGAAGCCAATAATCAGAGCTGTCGGTATGTGACAAGAGTGAATACGCTGAGAACAGGACAGAATATTTGACACTAGAACAGTTCAGGCAGTCCAAAGCACGTGGGCACCGCAGCTGACGGTGTCTCTCCTGGCAGATCCCCAAGATTCCAGAGTTGTCTTCTAACTGGGTCATGTGGGGCTGAAAACCATGCCTGGTGTCCTCCTTGGCCCCCCGCATTCTGTGAGTGGCGATCTCCCTCCCATAGACCTCAGGCGCCGATGGCCTGCACCTGACTCACCTGGCTCTGGACAGAGAGAGCCCCCGCCTCAGCTCTCTGTACAGCCAAGGGGGCCTGAGCTCTCAGCCTGTGCGTTTGACCCCAGTACAGAGGCTGTCTCTGGTGGAACCTTATGCCCCTCTGACCAGAAGTTTCCCCCTAGGAGCCTACATCAAGGGTGCCTTTCCCCTATTCTCCCTCTTAATGTGTCCCCAGAACTCTAGTCATACACCCCGCGTGTATTCCGGACACTGCTTGGGCTCAGGTAGTGAGGCTCCCCCGGTATGACTGTGCCCCATTCCCACACCCCACCTGCATTTGTGGCTGCAGACTTGGTCACAGATGTTATAAAACACACTTGTGCTGGGGTTAGGGGGTTCAGAATGTCCCTGCAGAATTCAGTCTACTGATGGGAACCCTGATATGTGTCTTTCCTCCCCACTGTAGCCCTGAGCGGGAGCCTGTGGTCGAGTCAGAAGTCAGGTACTGTGCCCTGGGAGCACCTGTCCTCTGGGACAGGCTTCCTCAGGAGGGCTCTTAGGCCCAGGGAGCCACAGAGCTCTGGAGGGGACCCCATATTCCATCCCAGTAGGGAGGAGTCAGGGGGCAGGGGGGCTTGGTGCTTCATCATATGATTTGGAAGCTGCTACTGCGTCTGCAGGCATCGAGTTTCTCCCTTTACACCAGATCATTTATCATTTATTTTTATCTGGTGGTTCTCTTCTCTTTTTTTTTGGTCTTCAGAAACCACATTGAACTAATTGTGGTTTCCACTTTTTAAAGAGTTCCCTTTGGAGACTTACCTGCTAACGTCAAAGTCGTGTGAGGGCTCCTTGAGGAAGCTGGGAATTGGGGATGGAGGGTTACTGGGTTCATTGCATGGTGGGCTCCTCCCTGGCTCTGGTAGAGATGCAGGAGGGAAAATAGACTGCAGGGCTGGGACAAGCTGGATGCAGGGCAGGGAGGGGGTGAGGCCCCATCCCCCAAGGTCAGCTAAGTCTTGGGCACCCTGGAAGAAGTGGGGTCACCGGAAGCCACACAAAATCATCTTCTGCCAATTGCACCTCCCACTTTAGTGCTGTCCCCACCCCCTTGCTAAGCTTGTCCAAGCATCAACTGGACAACTGCCTCTGCAAATGAGCCCCTGAGAGGCCTCCCCTAATGCTGCCCTGCTTTTTCCAGGAGGAGAGGCCCTGTGGCCTATGCTTCTCAGAAACCATGGCTACTGAACGCCACGGTGGAGGAGAACATCACCTTTGAGTGTCCCTTCAACAAGCAACGGTAAAAACCTCTCGGAGGGAGGTCAGCTGCAGGAGGGAAGAAACTGGTCCTGGGCAGCATCAGCCAGTCCAGCCCAGACCCCCAGGCCCAGCACACTGCCCTGCGTCTCATCCATCACCCACACCCAGCCGTCCTGTTCTCCAGGACACTTATCTGGATTCCAGCCTGTTCCATATGGCACCTCTGGAAAAGACCCAGAATTACCTGGGCATCGGGGCAATCCAGCTCCTATGAGTGAGAGGGAGGGAGGGAGTTCCAGGCTTTTGATGAGAGAAGCCCAGCTCTTTAGTTCAAATACTGTTTCCTCCAATGATAACAATAACCATTAATATCGACTGAACTCTTACAGGGTGCCAGGTGTGGTGCCAAGCTCTTTGTACATATGATTTGCTCTAAATGCTCACAACAACCCCAGGTACCAGGTACTATTATCACTCCCATTTTACAAGGGAAGAAACCAAGGTTTAGAACATTAGGTCATTTGTCCTAGACCACCCAGCCAGTAAGTGATAGAAATGGATCCCAAGTCTAAGGCTGCCTGATACCCAAGTACAAAGAACCAAGACACTCACGTGACCATGCACCCTGGCTGGCACCTGTCCAGGCTAAGAGCTGGCTAGGGAAGTATGAGAGGAGCAGGCTGGGCAAATATTTGACCAGCCATCATCATTACTGCCTAAACCAACCAACACTGATTTTCCCTGGCAGTGCCCCAAACGTAGGCTCTGGCTGTAGCTTTTCCCACAACACGGGGGCCCTGGGCCTTGTCTAGTCACATACATGGCATATTTGCTCCCATTCAATCTCATCCTTCAAATATTTAACTTGCTCCAAGACTGTGCGCAGTGCTGCTGTCAGCTCTTTTGAAGTGCACACGGTGTTTGCTTGCACCCAGTCAGGAGGCCCATTAGAGCCACTGCTGTCCCCGGGCACAGCTGCCCAGAGACTAGTGCCAGTGCTCGGGCCCAGCTCTGGCCTGTGCCCCCCTCCCCATTCCAGGTACAAGATGGTCATCGAAGCCTGCTCCCTGCAGCCAGACATCGACATCCTGCCCCATGGAGACCAGACCCAGATTGGAGAACGGGTTAGTAGCAGCTCCATGGGGGTTTCTCATAATGGGGGCCCTCAGGTTCCCCACCATCACCAGCACTGTGCCCCAGGATCTTTCTCCGGGAAAGCATGTAACTGGGAAATGAGAGAGCACAACGCCTGTGGTGGGAAGAGGAAGCTGTTCCTGAGCCTTGGACTGCCAGTTGTCCTTGATAGGTTTCTGTCTTGCTAGGTGGTTAAGGTCCACTGAGCACCTTCCCAGGCTGGAGATGACGTGACATCTCCTTCCTTCATGCTTTGAGTAAACACTGAGAGCCAGGTAGCATGTGCTCGGACCAGGGTCCTAGGTTCTTCCTGTCTGTCTCCTTGTGGCCACCCCTCTTCCATAAAGTTAGACAAAGAATTCTCCCTTGCTGTCTGCCTTGAGTATGGTTTAGATTCCTTCCTCCTCTGTCTTGATGGCCAGATGATTCTTAGCACCGATATGAAGAGTCTTGCCATATTTAGGGATTATGCACTCCACTTCCAAATGTATTCAGTAAACATGCACAAGTTTCTTCTCTCTGCAAGGTGAGGAGGGGACACAGAGGCAGATGGCACCAGGCCTCTAGCCCAAAGAACTCACAGTCAAGTTGGGGTGAGGACAGTTGGTCCTGAAGGACGTGGGGGCATGACCTTTCCTCCCCTTTGGTGCCAGGGCATCAACCTGTCTGGTGGTCAGCGCCAGCGAATCAGCGTGGCCCGAGCCCTCTACCAGCACACCGATGTCGTCTTCTTGGTGAGTGCACCAGCCAGCAGCCAGCGCCCACGTACAGCTGGCACCTTCTATGGGGGGCGCTGGTCTCGGGCTCCCTTCCTGGCTCATTGTCTACACAGGCATACACCATCACCCAACAACCTTCATCTCTGGGAGCAACCCTTTTCTGCCAGAGATAAAAACTGAGGCCGCAAGGATAGTACCAGTGGCTTACAGCAAACTTCACACTGAGCTCCGCAGTAACCAGGAAGGGAGGCAACCAGTAGTTACACTTATTTAGCCCAATAATAAGAATGGCAAATGCCACTTTCCCATTTTATTCCCAGAGCAGACATTGCTAATTGATCCAAGAACTCCTTCTCATGGAAACTTAACTTGGCCTCAGAATCCTTCTCAACACGGAACTACAGGGAACAATGAGCAGGCAAACGCAAGATAAGACTTACTAGCTGTCTCTGCCCTACGTTATACCAAGTTCTGTGTTCAGTGCCTTGGTTGATACTGAAGACCCAGCATTTGGCCCTGGGTTTTGAGTCACTCAGCGTTCACTGAAACGCAGAAAGGTTGGGTACATTATTCAAGGCCACACAGCTGCAAGTATCTTTCCCTGGACCAAAGCTGGCACAAGTCTGGTGGTTTGGTGCTTTTGCTGTCACTCCCAGCTTTCACACTTGCTCCTGCCTTTTTCCTTCTGTCCAGGATGACCCCTTCTCAGCTCTGGACATCCATCTCAGCGATCACCTGATGCAGGCTGGGATCCTGGAGCTGCTTCGAGACGATAAGAGGACAGTGGTCCTCGTAACCCACAAGCTACAGTACCTGCCACACGCAGACTGGGTGAGGGACTGCAGGGCCTCCATCTGTGGAGGGGGGGATGGCAGAGACAGCCAGACATTTTCGAAGGAGTCAATCAGGTGTCGTCGTAGCAATTCCTGAAGGTCACAAAGCAAAAGATAGCAGTAGTGGATGGCTTCATGCAGTCTGGGCAGCTTGGAGAGAGCCAGCAGGGTCCAGGGGTTTGGTATCACCTAGAGGTGCAGACATCTGCATACAGCCTGGGGCCCCTGGGGCTGTGTACAAGGCTGGCACCTGAAGTCTCGAAAGACTCATTTGCTGCCTTGTTTCCTGCCCAGTTTCATGACTCATCTGCCTGGCCTCGGGGTGTGCCTATTTTCATGGGAAAACCATATTCTCACTATGAATTCATTTAGGATTCGATGGGAAATACAGTAATAAGTAATAGCAGTAGTATTAGAAACTTAGTTATTACCAAAAAATATATATAACTTGTGAAACCCTATATTGACTAAATTCTCATATCCCTCAGTCTGTAGAGAATAGTTCATTTCTAGTTCATTGAAAAGCATTTTTTTTTTTTTTTTTTAAGAAAAGGTACTGGCAGGAATGAAGGTGACTAGGCAGGCAGGCAGGAAGAGAAAGGCAGAAGAAGCATTAATTTTATTTATATTTAGTTGTTCACACTGGTTGTTCCCCTCAGACTCAGGGGTATGTGGCCTGCACTCCTTCAAAGGACATTGACCTAACCACTACTCCACCAAGGCATGCCAAGCATTTAATTTTGTAAATGAAAATCATTTGACTTTTTAAATCTGGCCCTTGTATGACTCCTACATAAATCTATCCCTGAAAATGAAGTTCTTCCTTCGGCTTCTGGGCTGTAACAAATGGTTCTGCTAATTCCCCCCAAATAAGTCCTCCTTGAGATCCTCCCTCTGCTATGAAACACACACACACACACACACACACACACACACACACACACACACACAAAATCCAGATGGAAAAAGAAGCTATGAAACAGGGTGCAGAATGTTTGTGACTAAGTATCCATGGGACCCTGGCAGGCATTTCAGGACATTCCTCAGTCCAAAGAAGTCAGACAGGGAGGTGCCCGGTGCCTTAAAGTGTCAGTGTACAGGACCCCCTGTTACCCCTTCCTAAACCCCAGTATGAAGTGGGTGGGGTGAGAAGAGCAGGGCTGGGTTTCTGAATTAAATACCAGTTTGTCTTAATTTGAAACATGGAGCGTTTCAAATAAAATGAGTTTTATTGATTTCAAAGAAGTGTGGTCACGCACGCTTAAGACCAGCAGGTGCTTTGCCACCCACTGGTGGAATCTACCAGCCCTGCCATCAGGAGCTAAAGCAGGCTGCAATTAGCCAGTTCCATGTATAGAAACAGTGCCACTGGTGGAGTCTTTGTGGGTAACCAAACAACTTAGCTGGGAGGCACTATTTTCTCTGCAAACCTTCCTATCAGCCACGGGGCAACTATTGCAGATTGCCTCCCAGCTATGCCAAACTCTAAATCTTAGGAGCGCATTGATGCGGGTTAGGGTATCACTACCTGCTCATGGAAGTGGGTCAGCCAAAGGCCTTTTGTGGTTGGGAAAAAGACGTGTGCTGGTCCATCTTAGAGTCATGGGCCCTGCACCTACCCCTCCTCTCCCCAACTAGCCCTGAGCTGGGTCTGTTTCTGCCTTTGCAGATCATCGCTATGAAGGATGGCACCATCCAGAGAGAAGGCACACTCAAGGACTTTCAGAGGTCTGAGTGCCAGCTCTTTGAGCACTGGAAGACCCTCATGAACCGACAGGATCAAGAGCTGGAAAAGGTAGGGGTATCCTGGGGGTCAGGCAGATACCTCCTGAGGGGAAGGGTCTACAGGAACCTGAACTCATAAAGGCCTTCCTGCCTCACTGGCAAGGGAAGACCCCCAATGACAGAGGGGGAAGCTGGACATGAACTTGCCCTTATCAGGGGAGACCCAGTATATGTGCCAGCTACCTGGGCAGAGTCAGCTGGACCCCTTCCTCTTACCCTGAGCTAATCGGACATCATTTAGTTGGAGTTTCAGAAAATGAACTCAAATGGGCTAAGCACAGAAAAAGAGTAGGAGTTAAGGACATACTGACTCATGAAGCCAGAAATATCCAGGGATCTCGTAGCTTTCAGTGGAGCTGGATCTAGGTGGTCAAGCAGATCATCCGGAATCTAATTCTTTCCATCCCTTGGCTCCACTTTCCTACCCACAGGAACTGTGAAGGCCGTTGGACGTCTCGGGTTTGCATTCTCCCACCTTAACAACTCTGCCAGCAAGAGCATGCCTCTTCCACCAGAGTGTAGCAAAAGTCCCAGGGCTAACTCTCATGGGTCCATTTTGATCATGTGCCCTCTCCTGAGCAAATCATTGTGGCCAGGAATGTACATGTGAGGACTGGTCAAGCTCCAGGTGGCAACCCCTGGAGGCAAGGAGGGTGGCCGCCTGAGAAGGGTTGGATCGCTCACCTAAATCACAGAGACTAAGAATGGGGAGAGATGGTCTCCCCCAGGGATAATGGGGTGCTATTTGCTGTTGAAGGAGAGGAGTACATGCTAGCAGGACAGACGTGTCCATCTGGACTCTCCCCCACACAGGAGCAACCTGCAAGCCTGATAGTGGTTGTCACTGGAGTGGCTGCCCCCAACCACCTCCCTTTGCCCCTCTGCACATCTTGAGGACATTGACCAGGCCCCATCTGTCTTTCAGGAGATAGTCATGGAGCGGAAAGCCACAGAACCACCCCAGGGCCTGCCTCGGGCCATGTCTTCAAAAGATGGCTTCCTACAGGATGAGGAAGAAGAGGAAGGTATGCAGCGGGACTGGGAGTGAAATCCTGACCTGTCAACCTTGGGAGACTAAGATTGGGAGTTCTGGAAATGATGATTGATCTGGGATCTAGATTGATTATGTCCCTTCCCCTCTGAGTGCCTCAGTTTCCCCATCTGTAAGTGGGGTTAGCTTGCCCCCCTGCCGCGCCCTTAGAGGGACCTGAAACAGGGAGTCAAAGGGTCGGTGCTTGCGGCTGCAGAGGAGGCGGCGGAGAGTGAGGAGGAGGACAACCTGTCATCAGTGCTGCACCAGCGGGCCAAGATCCCATGGAGAGCCTGTGCCAAGTATCTGTCATCAGCGGGCGTCCTGCTCCTGTCGCTGCTCGTCTTCTCCCAGCTGCTCAAGCACATAGTCTTAGTGGCCATTGACTACTGGCTGGCCAAGTGGACTGACAGCGCCCAGGACCCAAGCCCCGAGCCGCTGGCCAGGAACTGCTCCCTCAGCCAGGTGTGAGAACATTTTTGAGCAGTTTAACTGTGAATAAAGCAGAAGGTGGGAAGAAAAACCATGGGAGGGAGAGCGCTGAGTCATGAACACCCCCAGAACCCCGCGTCATTCTCTGCCCGGCCCAGGAGTGCACCCTCGACCAGACTGTCTATGCCATGGTGTTTACGGTGCTCTGCAGCCTGGGCATTGTGCTGTGCCTCGTCACGTCTGTCACAGTGGAGTGGACGGGATTGAAAGTGGCCAAGAGGTTGCACCGCAGCCTGCTGAACCGGATCATCCTGGCTCCCATGAGGTAGCCCCTCCCCTGGCCGTGCCAGGGCGGGGCAACGGGCGAGTCACTGTTCCTGGGGCCTCAAGTCTCCCACCTATGAAATGGGGATATGCAGTCTCTGCCATGGGCTGCTGGGGGAGACTCAAGGAGACGGTGTGTGTGCCAGAGCCCTCCCCGGTGCAGCAAGCAGAGGGAAATTGGCATTTACTCAGCCAGACACTGCACCAGGCATTTTACACGGCTTGGTCATCTAATTGTCACAATAGCCCTTCAAAATGAACATCTGCAGGTTCTGCATAAATGTTAGTTTCCCTCTCTAGGCAGGTACCATCCGCCTCTCTCCACTCACAGGTTCGGCTCCCCCTCCCCTGCCTCTCTCTCCTGCCTCAGCTGACCTTCAGGTCCTGATACTTGAGGACACAGTTCTAATCTCCTGTATTTGGATGGAGAAAAACCTCAAGGCCACTTGATGAGAAGGAGATTTAAAGCTGTCACTAACCTATTGGCTAACCAGCTCAGTTGTTGTGTTTTTTTTTTAATTTTATTTATTGACATAACACTGGTTTATAACATTCTGCAGATTTCAAGTGAACAGCATTATACTTTGATGTCTGTAGAGGCTGCATTGTGACCATGTTTAAAAGTGGAGTTTCTATCTGCCACCATGCAATTAACCCCTTGACCTGATTTACCCACCCTTCTCCCCCTTCCCCTCTGGTAACCCTCCTTTTGTTCTTATAATCTAAGAGTTTGTTTTTGGTTTGTTTCTTTTCTCTTTATCTTCCACATATGAGTGAAATTGTACAGTCTTTGTCTTTTCTCTCTCTGACAATTCACTTGGCCAATTCAGGTTTAAAACACAACAGGCAAATGGGTTATCTGGCCTGCTTTCAGTACCAAACCCGCAATCTGACTATACTTTTAAATTTTCAGCCTTTTGAGCTCTCTGTGCCCTACAGACATGGCCTCAAAGTTGTCCCAGATCTGGGATTCGGAAGTTCTCTGGTGAGGGTTGGGCCGACTCCGGGTCACAGCCAGAGCGATAACAGTCAGAGGGCCTCGCAGTTTCAGCTAGTCAACTAGCTGTCCCTAGGGCCCTGTTCTCCTGGCAGCCTGTCCATCTGGAGAGGACTCCGTATCCCCTGGAGGACAGCTGCTGACTGAGTCAGGCAGAGTGAGCAGCTAAGAAACATGGCAGTGGTCATGAAAGAACCTGAGAGTCAGAGAGGCGAGGCAGGGTCAGACCTGTTTGGATGGCTGTGGGAATTCTCAGGGTCCCAGGCCAATATCTGCAAACCCACAAAGGCAAACACCCCCGGGAAGCCAAATCTGGGGATGACTCCAGAGTCACTCACAAGAAAGAAATAACTATCTTCATTCAGTAACAGGAAGAAAATCTATAAATGAATGAGTCAATTCATTCTTCTGGTTGCCTCTTAGGTTTTTTGAGACCACGCCCCTTGGAAGCATCCTGAACAGATTTTCATCTGATTGTAATATCATCGACCAGGTACCTAGGACTGGGACCCATTTTCCTAGTTCAGAGAGAGGCCAGGGCCCTGGGAGCCTTTCCTCTTTGGTGATAGCTTCCCCTTGGGAGAGTCAGGAGAGAACCCAGTGGGCTCTGCTCTGATGTTAATGCTGCTTCAGAGTCTGGGGCCTCTCCTGTGAGACCCTCATCGTAAGGCTGAGGGAAACCACATCCATTTGGTTTCCTTCCAAGAACCACAGGTTCCAGCATTTACTTGGCACGCCCTGGTGGCTCAAGCATTAAGTCTGTGGCTGTGGCATAGGCCACATAATGCTCAATGCCCAAGGTGTAGGGTTCCTGACCTGGAGCTGGGACGAGGAACCAAAATGAACTGAAAAAAAAAAAAAAAAAGGATTCCCGCATATTCTAAACCAAGGTGACTAATTTTTTGGAGAATATTAATATTGATTTGACCTGTGTTCTTTATTTACTATCATACTAAATGGTATGAAAAGGAAGTCCAGTCTCCTGCCCTCCGGGAGCCGACAATGTGCTGGACAGATAAGATACTTGCCTGTGATAAAGTGAGAAAGCAAACCATGGCGGTAGGTAACACTGACCACATTCTAATATGCAAACTCCCTCTCTCACCTCCCTCCCCCAGCACATCCCATCCACACTGGAGTGCCTGAGCCGCTCTACCCTGCTCTGTGTCTCAGCTCTGGCCGTCATCTCCTTTGTCACACCTGTGTTCCTCGTGGCGCTCTTGCCCCTGGCCGTGGTGTGCTACTTCATCCAGAAGTACTTCCGGGTCGCGTCCAGGTGATGGCAGCATCTGCCTGGCCGGGGGGGAGGGGGAGGTGTTTTGCAATGGGCAGTTTGGTACGCTAATAAGAATCATGATCATAAAAGTAGCAGAGTCATGCCCCTCAAAAAAAAAAAAAAAAGGAAAATAGATATATAGAAATATTCATATTTTACTATCCTAATATAACCATCTGTCAGCACACACACACACACGCACGCACATACACACACCATAGTTAATATCGGGACTATTTCCTTGGGAGAAATGAAGGGTCAAGGATGGAAATGCTAGCGCAGATGCATGCATGTGTTTACATCCTTCGTTCACTTTGCCAAAAATGCTTCCCAGGAGGCTTGGATGTTCCAGTGAGCAGACCGATTTCTGATGTGTGGAATCAGAGTGATGTGAGGGGAGCCCGAGCTAACACGCCTCTAGCCCATGTGGTGCAGAGCATGGCTGGAGGCCTTGACTTTGAGGGACCCTCTCATGGCCGTTCTCACTGATCATATTCATCCATGTGAGCCTTGGAACCATGCATGCCTCTTTCCTACTCAAAATTTGCTTAACAGTCTCATGCAGTTCTTTCTAGAAGTGATTCTGTGAAGCTTATAGACTCAGAGAATTGAGGGGAAAATTGTAAAGAACTTCTAAGTCCATGTTTCTCACACTGCCAGTGACAACCTATCATTTAAAAAAAAATGAAATAGAAGAGAAAACACCAGACTCTACACATAGTAAAAATAAGCTTTGCTTCATTAAAACTTTGTTTGGGTTGTGTAGGTGTGTGTGTGTGTGTGTGTGTGTATGATTACTGATAGAAAATATATTTCTTACTGCAAGTTGTGGTCAGAAAGGTTCAGCACTTTTCCCAAGTACACAAACTTGGTTAGAAACTGGAATCCAAATGCTAATTAGCCATCGAAATAATGAAATTTAGATACATTTTGGACACCATTACCTTGCCCACCAGGATGAAGATTTGTAAAATGAGCTTTTTGCCCATGATCCAAACTCCGCTAGTCCTGTGAGGAACATAGCGCATCGATATTCACAAAATCACAGTGGCTTTTAAAACACTATACAGGCTGTTCTACAAAGTTCATTTCTTCTGCCAGAGAAACCACCCTGTTCCCCTGGCAGCACTCTGGCCCTGGAGACGATTTGTCTGGGAGAGCTGCCTCCACTATCCCAGCCTGGCCTCCCCAGCGTGAACACGTGTGGCCGCGTGCAGCTGTGGGAGCAGGTGCAGTCCCGTTGTCATGGAAACCTCGGGCCTCTCCCCCTCGGACAGCTCTTTAGATTCTGACCTGTGATGTGTGAAATCCACTGTGCCTGTTGGGGCTTGGTGAGCGGGGACTGGAAGCTTTGACCTTGGTCTTTCGGTCTCTTTGACTAGCAGTTTCAAATACAAGTTGTTCACCTGTGAAAGGACACTAACACCACCTGCCAAGCCGTGTGGCGGGTGAGGTAGTGCAGCAGAAGCACACGGACAGGTACAGGCTGAGGCAGACCATGTTTAACTGTGCCACCATGCCCACTGTCCAAGCACTGGCGCCTCCAGCCCTCACAACCCGTGATGGGCTGGTAGCAGCATTTTCCCTCTTTACAGGTGAAGGATTGAGGCCTGGAGAGGTGAAGCCGTTTGCCCACAGAGTTGTGGGGGTGGAGCTGGCATTCAGAGCCAGGCAGGTCCCTGAGCTTCCCTCTGACCTTTGCACTCTGCTTCCCGCACAGGGATCTGCAGCAGCTAGATGACACCACCCAGCTCCCGCTGCTCTCGCACTTTGCTGAAACTGTGGAAGGTCTCACCACCATCCGGGCCTTCAGGTACCAACTTCGCCCCAGGTGGGAGGGAGGGTCACAGAGGTCACGAGATTCAATTTTCAGGGCGTCATTTAGGAGAGTCCAGCACATACCTCCCCCAACTCCTCAGGTCCCCAGACCCAGATGAGAGCCACAACAGTGGGTCCCAGGTGTGTGATCTGGAGAGAAAAATCTCAACCCTGCAGCCAAGCCCAGGGCATCTGAGAACTAATCAGGACATAAAAAAAACAAGGCTGCTCCCAGTCCTCATATAGCAGTCCTAGAAAGGCCCTTCCGTCGTGTGGGTTGGCTCTGAGACCATCTTTTGTTGAGAATCTTCTGTGAACCAAACACTGTGGGACTTTTACATGTTCATTCTGCACCGAGGTGGTACGCTTGATTCTTCCCATTTCTCAGCTAGGAAAACCTAGGCTCAGAAAGTTTATGTAACCTCTCTGTGTGAGATCCCATGAAGTGCAGGCTTAAACCTGCTCCTTCATTCAATAAACATTTACTGAGTATTCACTATGTGCTAAGCCCCATGCCAGACACGAATAAGATAAAGATGACTCAGATGAGCCCTGCCCTGGAGGCATTTCTAGTCCAGGACAAATCCATGTGACAGCTATTCTGAGAGAAGGGGGCTGGGCTATGGGAACATAGAAGAGAGCCATGGAAGTCTTCATAGAGGAGGTATCATCAGAGATAGGATTCAAAGAATGGGTAAGATTTCAGTAGATTGCAGGAATTCCCAAAAAACTGTCATAGCCTCTACCATTCTCTTACCACCCTGAGTCATGATTTGAGGGCTGAACTGGAACAATCTGACGCTGCCCAGGGAGTGCAGGGGCTATTGCTCCCTCTTTTCATCTCTTCTGATGTAGTAGGGCATCTCTAGACAGGCTAGAGACCCCTGGCCCACAGAGTTAGGCTCTGGTCTCTAAGCCTCATGGAGAGAGTGATTCCAGGTTATTTTTAGGATGGCATAGCTGAGCACTATGTGACAATAATCATGCAACATCAAGCCCTGTGTCCAGGAGTAACCCTAGGGTAACTCTGATTACTCTGAGGGCCAGTTGGTAGGGTCCAAGGAGTCATGCGTCTCCTCTCCCCAATCCCAAATTTCAGCTTCAACCCTGGGAGGGGTGTCCAGGCCCCCAGCATCGCTCTATGGCCTCCCTTCACATCCCTGGGACACCTGGGAGTGGTAGGAGGTCCTCTCCAGGCTCTTGTCTGAGTAAAACAAAGCAGAGCCCCACATTGGCTCTGGTCCCTAGATACCCCCTGTGCTATCTTCCACACAGAAGCTTCTTGGAGCCTGGCCTATGATTCTAGGCACTCCCAACCTCCTCCTTGCTCAGGCCTGAACCTCACCAGTCTAAATTCCAAACCCTGGGACTAGCCTCTACTCTTGAGTTTTGATGATGTCACTCTTGTAATTGGCATCTCAGAGGTCTCCAGGCTGAGTCTGGGGTAGAGACATGGTGACTTTCCCAGAAGGCACCAGACCCTGTCAGCAGGATTCGTGTGGACTCAGCCTCCGGTAACCAGCCTGTGGTCAGCCAGGGGAACTGCTGCCCGGTGAGGCCTCATCCTGTATTGACATGGTGGATGACTTTAAAATTTGAATGAAGAGCTTTTTCATCATCCCTGGATGTGTAATTCATTGGCTTTTGCCCAGAAACCTGCCCTGTTGAGAGCTAACTGGCATGCATTGATTGCTTACTTCTGATGTGTCAGATACGGTGCTAAGTGCTGGGTGTTGGTTATCGTATTTAATTGTCGTAAGAGTCCCAAGACATAGAGACAAGTAGCCAACTTCTACAGATGAAAAAAGACCCAGAGAGGCTGAGTTACCACCCCGAGGTTACACAGACAGAAAACTGGGACTGGGCTTGGAACTGGGTCTGTCTGACCTGTTTTTTTCTAGGAGACCCTGCTTTTTCCCAAGAGGTTTCAAGAACACCCAGCCCTGGGCTCAGTGTGGGGCTCGGGGGTTGTTTCGGTCCACACAGGAACCACATTTGGCCCTTGAACAACACAGGTTTGAACTGCACAGGTTCATTTACACTCAGATTTTTTCTATTGAGAGGTTTCCCATTCTCACATTCAGCCAAACTGGTTGAATCTGCAGCTCTGGGACCCACAGTGACAGAGGACTGAATATAAAGCATAGGTGAATTTACAGCTGCACAGATGTCAGCGCCTCTAATCCCTGAGTTGCTCACGGCTCAACTGTATTACTATTTCTGTTTTACTAATGAGGAAACTGAGTCTCCGTCCTGACATACAGACAGTAAATAATAATATGCTTGGACCCCATCCTGGGTCTGCATGGCCTCAAAGCTGGGGCTCATTCCACATCTTCACCATTGCACACCTATCACACACACCTATCACACTCCCATCTCACACACCCTCATGCACACCCTGCCCTCAGACCAGCTGGTCACACAGCCCTCAGGCCCTCCGGTCACCACACATGCACTCGCACCTATACATCTTTGGCACATGCCACCAAACCCTTTAGATGTATGGTTCTCATACACCCTTCACACACACACACACACACACACACACACACGTCTTGTGGCTGGGCAGTTGAACGCCTTATTACATCTCTGAGACTTGCTTTACTTCCTCAGATACATAGTTCAGACTCAGACTCTCCACCCATAAATAATCAAAGCGTAACACCTTCCAGAAGTGAAAAGCAAATGCCCAACAAGAAGCACCTTGAATCCCCAGAGGCTGTTCAGTTAGGTCCCCAAGACCAGTCCCGAGATGACTTCCATTCATTCCTTCATCCATCATCAAATAAATGCTCCTGCCCCTTCCTCTGGGCCTGGCCCAAGGCAGCCAGGTCTGAAGAGGCAGCCAGGGAGAGGAAGCCAGGAGTCGAGGCTGCTCAGAGAGGAGGCAGATCCATGCACAGAGGAGAACATGTTAAGGGTGGAAAAGAAGCCTCCAGAGCCTCGTACAGAGAGAGCGCATCTACCTTAGCAAGTTGGGAAAGTCTCCAATAATTTATTCAACAAATATTTAATGACAGTGCAGGTGCTAGAGATACATAGGTTAAAAAAAAAGGACATAATCTCTGTCCTTGTGGAGTTTACAAATCTAGTAAGAGAGACGGAACAGCTAGGGGAATACAGGAGCAGAGATTATGAAACAAACAGGCAGAGATGCAGAGATGGAGAACAACTGGCCAGGAAAGATCATGCTCAGGAAGGGCCATGTGAAGTAAGGCCTGAAGGTTGGGAGGAACTAGCCCATATTGTGACTGATAGAGATAGCATTCCAGGCAGCAGGGAAAGCATGTACAAAGGCCCTGGGGTCGGGAAGAACTTGGTATTGTCACAAAACTTTAAAAAGGCCAGAGTGGCTACAACATAGTGAGCAAGGGAATTTGGGTCAGGCAAGGAGCCTGATGAGGTTGACAGGAGCCGGTCTCACACAGGCTCCTGGCAAGGAAGAGGCTCTCTATCCTAAAAGCATGGGTGGCTGTTGATATTCTAAGCAGGGAAGAGAGGATGCAATTTATGATTCAGGAAGATTGTTCTGGCTACTGTGTAGAGAGTGGACTGAGGGAGAAGCAGGTAGACCTACTGAGAAGTGATTCGGTGGTCCAGATGAGCTTGTGGTGGGTGGGAAGCAGGAGAGAGGTGGGCAGAGGCCAAGCCTATTTTTGGAGATAGAAAAGGAGGCCTTCCTGAGGGAGCTGGAGATGAAGGCCAGGGTCATGTGGGTCCTGAGGGACTGGATGTGATTCTAGAGGATGCCTGGGCTTCTGGCCTGAGTTACTGGGTAGATGGAGGTGCCTTTTCTATCATGGGAAGACCCTGGAGAGAAGAATGGATCTTGCCATAAAACAAGAGTTTAAAGAAGGCAGGACTCTTGGTAGGTTTGAATACATAGAAAGGTGGCAAGTCTGGGGCTGGTGAGGCCCAGGTGGCTCCTCCTGTGAGAAGGGAGAGTCCCGGGGGCTATATGAACCTAGGTCATTCCCTCAGCCCTTCCCCATCCTCCCCCAGGTATGAGGCTCGGTTCCAGCAGAAGCTCCTCGAATACACAGACTCCAACAACATTGCCTCCCTCTTCCTCACAGCTGCCAACAGATGGCTAGAAGTCCGCATGGCAAGTGCCCCCGACCCCGGTCCCCCAGCACCAGGACAGGGTGTTCTGACAGAGGCGTGGAGCAAGGGCCAAACATAGATCGGAGGTGTGAAGAGGGATGTTGTATGCACACGGCATGGGCAACAAGCCCTCTGCTTCTCCCAGCCCTGTCAACATCCCAGGGTCTGGCCTGCGAGCCCTCCTCCCCACAGCCCTGCAGGGGCTCATGTATGTGAGGTGTGTGCTGACAGCGAGTGGTGTGTTCAGCTGTGATGTGCGTGTGTGTGTGAAGTGGATTCTGTGATACACAGATGCTGTGTGCATGTGAGTCAGCTGATGAGACATGCGTGTTCAGGCATGTGCAGGTGTCTGGGGAGTGGGGCCCCAGCCTTCACAGGCCCCCGTTTGCCTGATGATGTGTGCGTGAGTTTTTTGCTGCCCTGAAGGGAGTGAGGTGGGCAGGAGGCACTGTGACTCCAACCCTCAAGGACCCAGGCCAGCTCCCTTCCCTCCTCAGGAGTACATTGGTGCAGGCGTTGTCCTCATCGCGGCCGTGACCTCCATCGCCAACTCCCTGCACGGGAAGCTCTCTGCTGGCCTAGTGGGACTGGGCCTCACCTACGCCCTAATGGTGAGTGCAGCAGGCTGGTCAGAGAGGAGTCAAACACCATCGCTCGGACAATCCCAGCGCACCTTCCCCAGCCGACATCACACCCCCACATCTTACCCCTAAGCTATGTTGGGTTTGCTGACAGAGGGATCCAGAGGGCTGACTGCAGAATCCAGCCTGTTCACCTAGGGCCCAGGCCCCAGACAGGTGGTGGACGAGGAGTCACATTCATTATAATCTTCTCCATGCCTGCAGAGAGGCCTGAGCAGCCAGATGGTGGGCAGTAAAAGGCATCAGGCCCCTCTCTAGCTATAAAGAGCCATCAGGGCCCCAACCAAGTGATTTCAGACTGTCTGAGGCTGGCTTACTCCCACAGGTCTCCAACTACCTCAACTGGATGGTGAGGAACCTGGCAGACATGGAGATCCAGCTGGGGGCTGTGAAACGAATCCATGGGCTCCTGAAAACAGAAGCGGAGAGTTATGAGGGGCTGCTAGGTGAGGGGCACAGGACGAGGACTGGGGAGGGGGCCGGGGGTCGGGGCTTGGGAGGTGGGAGGTTGTGTTGAGGGAACCCCGAGGGAGTCCAGGGGAAGGGCGGCATTCCTGGGAGCCTGCTGTGGCCACATCTGGTGACCGACACCCCATGTGGCCCCCAGCACCATCGCTGATCCCGAAGAACTGGCCAGACCAAGGGCGGATCCAGATCCAGAACCTGAGCGTGCGCTATGACAGCTCCCTGAAGCCGGTGCTGAAGCAAGTCAATGCCCTCATCGCCCCAGGACAGAAGGTCAGGACAGAGGGTACCGGGTCTCACAGGCACCTCCAGCCCCACAGCATTTAGTTCCCCAGTCTCCTGGCCCAGGCCCCCCCACCCTCTCTCTCCCTTGCTGCTGCCCTTACCCTCCCAGAAGGAGACACACACCCAAGACTCATCCGGCTTAGAGGGGCTCTGTCAGAGCCCCTCTGCAAAGGGCAGGTCGCTGCCCTCTGAGCTTCACAGCAGGGCTCTAGGATCAGAGAGCAAGACTGCCCCTCTCCTTCCATCTGTTACTATCTCTGACTCTGTATAGGTCCCTTATTGTTATTTCTATTAGTACTCATGTGATGGGGTCACAGATGACTCCAGTTTAGGGTGGGGCACACAGATACATCCCTACACACATATTCAGCCACACCTTTGCCCTCCTACCAGACCCATGCACATAAAGACACCCCGGTGCTCTCAACTACCTGGCAGCTAAGTACCAGGCAGGCCCAGCCCACACCCCAGCCCAGACGAATGGACATCTACACCCAGCTCTTGCTTGCTGGATGCACCTCACACCCACTGCAGCAACCAAGCCCAAACCTGGGACCCAGCCCTGGCCAAAGAGGAGCTGGTCAGAAAACCATATAGAAATGTCATGCTGTGGCCCCCCCAGGTCTGGACACACCCCAAAACTAGTTTGAGAGGTTCCTAGTAGCCCCCAGAGCCCCACGAGCCCCTGCTTGTCTCTTTTCAGATTGGGATCTGCGGACGCACAGGCAGCGGGAAGTCTTCCTTTTCTCTCGCCTTCTTCCGCATGGTGGACATGTTCGAAGGTGAGTGGTATGGCAGGCACCCCCCACGGACACCCACAGCCCCAGATGGGGCCTCAGCCCTGGTATATGGTCAGATGTCACAGGAGGAGGACAGATGTCACCCCTGCAGTCATTGCCCTTCTCTACACCTTTGCTGGGACCCATGTCCCAGGCTGACTCTGTCCACAGCACCACCATCCCCCTTTTTTGAGTGCCCCACCTGTGACATCTCCCCACGCAGGCCGCATAATCATTGATGGCATCGACATCGCCAAACTGCCCCTGCACACCCTGCGTTCACGCCTCTCCATCATCCTGCAGGATCCGGTGCTCTTCAGTGGCACCATCCGGTGAGCTGCTCACCCCGCCAGGCCTGGCTCATGCCACCGGATCTGGATCACAAAGAGAAGGGGGCAGGGCAAGGCCCAAAGCACTCGGCTGGGTGCCCATTGCCTGGACTGGCACTGGCGCTCCAGAAGGTTACCCTCCTGCCCCTCTCTTTCCCATTGGTCCTAGGGAGGCACTGGTAAGCCTGCCCCAACTCTCAGGTCTAGGATGCCACCACCTTGGTGCCCCGCTCCTAGACAGGCCCCCAAGTCAATCAGTTCCCACCAGTCTCACCCCTGGGAGTCCCCTAGGATGGAGCCAGGACCCTGCTCCCCGGCCTGAGGAGGTGTTCTGTGTCCCCCTCCAGATTTAACCTGGACCCGGAGAAGAAGTGCTCAGACAGCATGCTGTGGGAGGCGCTGGACATAGCCCAGCTGAAGCTGGTGGTGAAGGCCCTGCCGGGAGGCCTTGGTAACAACTCCTGGCTGGGCTGCAAGAGTTGGGAGGGAAGACTCTTACCCTGCCTTGGGTGTGCCCAGAGTTTAGAGACTGGGGTCTGGCAGGATCCTAGACACTGTGTAAATCCTACCTCTTACCATATAGAACCTCATAGAGGTCAAGTGACTTGTCCTAGGCCACATGACTGGTTGGTTCAGAGTCTGGTCCTGCCTGCAGGGTCAGGAGGGAGAGTAGGGGTCACAATGAGACAGAACTTACAAGTCCCTGATTCGGCAGCAGTGTTGGAGTTCTACCCTTCTCTGTCCACCTGCCCTGAGGAAGGGGAGGACAGACAGAAGTCACAGGCACAGGTCAGCGAGGCTGCTGAGAAGTCTTCCCCATCCCACCAGTCAGCAGAGGCTTGGAGCACTTGCTTCAGCCCCTGGCCAGTGGGAGTGACTAAGCCTTGGCTTCAGAGAATCACGCCACAAGGCCCACATGCGGCCCATCCGCAGTCAGTGCACATGGCCCCTGCAAGAACTGTCCAGAGCCCTGAAGTGTACAGCTGCCGGGCTCGCACTTCTCACTGTAATCTGGACAGATGCATTCGTGCTGTCGTGTAAGGTGCACACACCTGTGCTCACCACACACGCCCACATTCTCCCACACATGCATCTCCTCTCCTCCGCACCCCCAAGCCACACCATCTATCCCACTCATGGTGCAGGATTAACCAGCCCTGCTCCCCTCCCCGGGGCTGATTTCAGACGCCATCATCACAGAAGGCGGAGAGAACTTCAGCCAGGGCCAGAGGCAACTGCTCTGCCTGGCTCGGGCCTTCGTGAGAAAGACCAGCATCTTCATCATGGACGAGGCCACGGCGTCCATCGACATGGCCACGGTCGGTCCTGGGTGTGGGTCTTGAAGAAGGTTTTTGCGGGGTGTTAGGGAGAATTTCGTGTCATCTTTACCATCAAGGCTCACTTGTGTGAGCAGGCAAAGGGGCTTCGTGGTACTTACGCACAAGCTGCCTACAGACTTTACCATCACACCCATCACAGGGCGCATCCCAGACACACTCACTGCGCACACACACGTGCGTGCAGAGCTGGGCTCCCGACAGGCCGAGTCCAGTTCTAAGGACTTGGTCGTTCTGAAGGCAACTAGAGCCAGGCAGCAGGAAGGGACGGGGGCAGGGCTGGGATCAGATGGGAGCTGGGCCACAAGCGTGGGGCCTGCACCCCTGAAGCCAGGCCAGACCCCCCCTACTGGGCAGATGGCCAACACTGCCGCTCTCTCCGGCAGGAAAACATCCTGCAGAAGGTGGTGATGACAGCCTTCGCAGACCGCACCGTAGTCACCATTGCGGTAAGGGCCCATCGCAGGGGTAGAGGAGGACACCTGAGAGCAAGCTGGCCACCTCGGCCGTCCTCAGCAGGCAGCCCTTGGCTCCCCTGGACGTGGTGGTCAACAGGGGAACCTGGAGCAATGCAGGGCAGGGGCCTGGAGGGCCCTCTGGGAGCCTGGATTGCAGGATTTGGGCTGCTAGGGGGCTTTGCACCTGCATTTCCCGCAGACCTTCCCTCATTCTCTAGGTTCCATGCCCACCCAAGGTCCCGTGAGCTAGGCTAGGGTTACTTCTCCACAGGAAGTGGGGAGCAGGTCTCTGAGTGTTGAAGCCTGGAGGTGGGACCGAACTGAGATTTGCTGCGGGGAGAGGGTGGCATGGGGAATAGAGAGCTTAGAGTCACAGACACCCCAGAGAAGGGCAGATACCACAGAGACAGATGTGTTGGCCAGATGCCTCCTCCTCCAAGCTGCAGGAGGGATGCCCTCAGTTGCCAGCCCTTCCCACACCACCGGAACCCTAAGCAGCCCTCTCCTGCCCCTCCAGCACCGCGTGCACACCATCCTGAGTGCGGACCTGGTGATTGTCCTGAAGCGGGGCACCATCCTTGAGTTTGATGAGCCGGAGAAGCTGCTCAGCCAGAAGGACAGCGTCTTTGCCTCCTTTGTCCATGCAGACAAGTGACCTGCTGGAGCCCAAGCACCATCCTGTGCCCCACCTTACTTCCCTCTCCCGCCTGGGTTTTCTACCTGTAAATCACTTGTAAATAAAGAGATTATTTCCTACCAAAGGCCTGGGGGCTGGTGGGCAGGGACTGGAGAGGACTGTGGAAGCCTGACTTTGGCATCAGGCAGACCTGCCCATAGACAAAAGCATGCATCCTTATCTGCAAAATGAGGGCCATACAAGTCTTAGGCAGCCATATAACAAAATACCAGACTGGGTGGCAACAGATAGCATTTCTGATAGTTCTGGAGGCTGGAAGTCCAAGGTCACAGGGTCACAGGTTTAGTTTTTCCTGAGACTTCTCTCCTTGATTGCAGGCAGCCACCTTCTCATGGAGTCCTCAATGGGCTTTCCTCTGTGTCACACATCCCTGCTGTCTCTCTTAAGGAGAGAGAGATACCGTCTCAATTGATCAGGGTCCCGGTCCTACGACCTCACTTATTCTGATTGCCTTTCACAGGCCTTTCTCCAAATACGGTCACATTGAAGGACATGTGGGGAGCAGAGCGCATTTCAGTGCGTCACAAGAGTTACAGTATTTTTGTGATTGTCCCATCAGATTAGGTGGCAGATCTGCATAGAGCTTGGTCTGCTCTGTTCTCCCTTTGATTCTTGGATTAGAATTGTGGAGCCTTGGGTTCCTTGGATTAGTACTATTTGCATTGCAAATGATAGGAACCCAAGGAAAAATTGCTTTAAAAAAAAACTGGAACTTACTGTGTCATATATGACTGAGGCCAGGAGGTATAGCACTTCAAGCATAGCTCAATCCAGTTGTTTGACATCAGTTACATGTCTCCATTTCTGGGCTGCATCTCCTTCTCCCTCCCCAGTAACAGGGGACTACTGGCACCTCCAGCTTACATCCTACCCCTCTGAACAAGAGATGTTCTTTCCCAATGTTTCAGCAAAACTCTTGGGAACAAATTTCAATAGACCACCTTGAATCACATCCCTACCCTCACCCAATGAGTGTGTTGAGAGAGCTGCCATTCACTGACTGGTCAAGTCTGGGTCACATGTCCTCATCTCCAGCCCCTGTGTAGGGGCCTTCAGAAAGGTAAAGGAGAAGGATGGGCCTTCAGAAAGAAAGCACAGCATGTAAAACACAAGTCATCCAGGTGCTGGCTTGGCTGGGAGGTGCTAAAGTCGAGATACTGGAGATACTAAAACAACAGTTTCCTTAGATTCCATCTGCATCATGAAATAGGACTGTGAACCTGCCATCAACCAAATAGCAGGTGCTCATTTATTCATCATCTTATCATTTTCATGTTGCCTTCAGTACTGGCTACATAAGGCCCGGGGATACAGACCCCAGGAATACTATGCATCCCTCTTGATTGTGAGAGGAGTCAGAGTCATACGATGCAAGGAAAACTTACTTGTCGTTGGAGAGGGGACCAGCATAGAGCCTTCTGGATATTCCAGGAGCCAGAGTTCCTGGAAGGCATGGAAGGCTGTCTGGGAGAGGCAGGATTTGAGTTGTGCATGGAGAAGTAGGCATTGAGCAGGCAGAGTTTAGAGGAAAGGACTTTTGGAAGGCAACAGGCAACGTAAGATCAGAGAGCCTTGAAAGCCAGGACAAGGAATCTGGGACAAACCTATAAACAAAGAGGAAGTGGAGAAGGTTTTTGAGCAAGAAAGGAACCCAACAAGTGCAGGGTTTGGGGGTGAGGACTATGAGGAGATGCAGAATGAAGCAGAGAAGGAGGCTGAACCTTGTGGATAAAGAGTGTACCCTCTTGGAAAGAGTGGAGTAGGGGACAGCTGAGGCTCAGAGCCACACTGTGTGGCAAGGCCTGGCCTCTCCAGTTGAGATGGCTCTGGGGGCCCAGCAGCAACCTCTACTATGAGGCCTCCCAGGAGCAAAGGCTGTAGAGGTTGAAGAATATTCCCATTCGCCTCTGCCCACCACCCTCCAAGGGATTAAAGGGTAGTAGTGGCAGAAGCAGAAAAGGGCCACACTGAAGTTTTGCAGGCATCCTAAGGGCATCTTAGCCCAGACCCCTCTACAGCACCCCTGGTGGTCTGCCAGCGTTGACTTGGATACCCAGAGATGTAGGTCATCTCTGGTTATTAGAACTGGTTCTTGAAGTCAAAGCCTGCCTCTGCACACTCAGTATCCTGGATCTATACACTGGGCCACATAGAGCCACAATCCATCTTCCTACTCCAGCAGTTTCTGCAGGAGTGCCTAAGTACCTCCTTTCCTGAGGGCTGAACAGTGAAGCTGTCTCAGAGTTTTCCTATGTAACACTGACCCCTTGAGCTCATCACTCTATTTATCCCGTCCCCCCCCCAGCCCCCCGTTAGTATAGCCCAAGATCACACTTAACCTGAGTAGCAGTGTTCACTTTGCCTACAGATGGGTACAGGAGAGAAAGAAGAAAACTCAATGTGAAAGTCATACCCTGCCCCACGGCAGCCACATCCCTACTGTTTGTCTTTCCAGCCCCTGTCTCAACCCCCCACTCCAACAAATGGACACACATGGAAGAGGTTTCTCCATAAGGGTCTGGGCTCCAGAGACGAGGTGGGGCCATTACTGTCCCAACAGAAGAGAACCATCAGACTTTCCCTCCCAGCTGAGACTCTGGGGGCCTCACTGGGGTTCAAGCTGCAGGGCCACCCTAGCTAACATCCACGTTAGAAACGCCACTCACCAGCAAGCCAAGAGCTTCCCCACCGTCCAGTATTCAGGGCAGGCCTAATACAGCCCTCAGACCGGGTGCCTCCCATTAGCTAAGGTAGAAGAAATCAAGCTGCCATGTAAAACAATTGCCAGCAGCTCAAACCTTTAAAATGCAGGGGTGTGCTAGGGCCTGGGGGGCTGATGGTCATGACTGAGACGCTGCAGTGGCCCTGGCTTCTGGGCGGCAGCATGCAGCCTACCCCGCAGTGGGTTTTGAACTCTCTTCCTACACGAAGATAGATTTTTTTTTCTGGAGAGGGAGGCCATGCCCGTCATCAGATTCTCAAAGGATCCATGACTCAGAAAAGAACAAGCCTAAAGAGAAGAAGGTCACTTGAGAAGTTCTCGGGCCACCTCATCTTCACCCACGCAGTGGGTAGGTGGCGCAGCCCATCCGCGCCTCCTTTCCCTGCGAACCACGAAGTCCAGGGCTGCGAGAAAGAGGCTGACGCGGAGCCATCTGAGGATGGGAAATGGAGGGAGGGGAGCCAGGGCGACAGGGGCCGCCACGGTTCCCAGACTGGGAAGCAGGTCGCGACTCTCCTCACTTCCACCCCGCGCCCTAATTTCATAGTGCGTGGGTGGGAGGAAGCGCGTTCAGCCCATCTGTTTGGGCAAATCCCCAAGGTCAGCCTGCGCGTCTGGAGAAGGAAGGCAGGGGGAGGTGACTGGCGAGGGGCGGGGCTTGAAGCCGTGCAGCCCCGCCTCCAACGAGGGACTAGGTCGGGCTCCCTCTGGCGGCCCGGGCCACCACTCCACTCCTCCCGCGCCCCCCGCCCCCAATCTTTTACCCCCACCTGGCACAAGTCGACCTCCGCCAACCGAAAGACAAAGGAACCCCACCCCAGGACGACCTGCGGCGAGGGCCTGGGCTGCCCGACCGGGCGAGGAGGACATGGCTGCGGCTTGAAGAACAGGAGCAGGTGCAGCCGAGACGAGCCGGCAGGGCAGGAGCGCTGGCGGGCGTGCAGCCAGCGGGGAGACGCGAGGCCGCGATCGCGATCCGAGCGAGCCTGACCAGGGGGCGCAGGGGGTGCGTGGGGATCCGGGGTTGAGCTGGGTGGGGTGGTGACTGGAGGGCGCTGGATCCCAAGGGGACTGAGAGGACGAGAGCTGGAGAGGGATCCGAAGAGCGGTGGGAGCGCTCTGAGGGCTAGGACTGGAAAGAGAGAGCTTACCTGGAGGTGAGACTGGAGGTGGTCAGAGTATGAAAATGGAGCTTAAGGGGGAGCCGGCCGGCAGAAATGGGTGAGGTGGGAGACAGGGTGGGGGCTGTGTGAA